>NPHW01003269.1:0-19699 GCA_002240705.1 Elaphomyces granulatus
CTTTTGATCGCTGTCCCTTACAGTCGGGTAGTTCAAAGTGCTGCTGAGAATACGGGATACGCAGTGCCTGAGATTAGTGCAACAGCTACTGCAGGTGAAAGGCAGAATTGACCTCTCTGAAACGTCGAGATAGAAATACAAAGACCCTAGGTGCAGTGGGTGGCCGCCATTTATCCAATGCCTTTAACATCTTCTTTTGCAAATAAAGTCCTGGTAGTCGTGGAAAGCGGTTTGTAGTATTTCGAGAGGATTTCAAACGCTAGCATCACCAAATAGGCCTCTTCTTCCTTACGCGAGTAGCAGCTTTTATTTCTTCCACTTCGTCCAGTCATGAGACTCGTGAAAAGCGGCACTTGAAGAGTGCGAAGCAAAAAAGCTCACGCCCATAGTAACTATGGATGCTACGAAAACCCCAATCTTGCCCCAATATTATCCCGCAGATCGGAGTTTTACTTTTTTGTTGTTGTTGTTATCATTTTTTAATGATTTTCATGACAAAGGCTCGGTTCGAACCTGTGGTGATATTGGGGCCATCTCACCACTCAACCACCTGGCTCAGGAGGTGGAATTCACTCAATAAAACGCGTTCATATGTCGGCAAACCACGTGCCTCGTGGCCTGAGGAACAGAACCGACAGCAACTACTCGACGTAGAAAATGATGTCATGATTGTCATCTAGATAGATGAGTGCTTGATGAGGTTTGTAAGTGATGCATACTAGTATCTCTCCTCCTTTCTCTGCAGAAATGACATGGTCAGACAAGGAAACGATTCCGCAGTATCATAACGCTATGATCACTTCGTACGAAGCAGGTCTCGACAAGCATACTACGTATGATGGGGTCAACAAGAACGTGAAGCTCACTCAGGAGAGTTCTGTCAGGCAAAACACTTGTGAAAGAATGTGTCACGACCCAACCTCTAGGGAGGGAGCATTCTAGAGGCTAAACCGCTGCGCCAGGGACAAAAGACTAGGATTCTAGGACGAAGCTGCTCTCACTTATATAGTAGGTTGCCGGCGCCGTCGCAGAATGGACCCTTGACGTATTACGGTATAGTAACGTTTCAACTTTCTGTCTTTTCTACTAGTAATAACCAACTGTTGGCAGGTAATAATGGATTATGGCCGCCCTCTATGGTACTACTAGTAGTAGCCTCGAATCCCAGACTCCCAGAAGTTTGGCATAGAGTATGTACTGTTCGAACAAATCGGACTGGAAATAGTTTTGACTATGCATTTAGAACTACAGGCTTCATTCTATGCAGCTCATCACATGAATAGGATAACCAAAGAGATGGTATTTTAGAAAATACAGGAGCTGAAGAGATAATAACGAGAAAGAAACATGCGGAAGTATCATAGCATTTACAAAAATATCTCCACACGCCCCAAGAATACAAACCTCATAAAAGGAAAAAAAAGGAAAGAGAAAGAAAAAAATTAATCATCAAGTCCATGATATCTTGTTTCAATTTACCGTCGCTTCCCAGCTTGCATGTTCGTGAAAAGCAGCTTGAATCCATTGCAGAGAGCCCGCATATCAGGATACGGGTTACGTTGAAGTTCATAGCCTTGCGGAATGACCTTGACGGGCCAGCTTTGTAACTCGGCGTTCGGACCGGCCTTGAAACACAAGTAGAAATATCCAGGGTATTTTGGGTTGATACAAAATGCGTAGGCCGAGCGCTTGGGATTGGCCTCGGTATACGTTGTTAACCAGCGTTCTGTCCACTTCACATTAGCTCTGCTTCATGTCGGAGAACAGCAGACTTGAATGTGGTAGGTCAATGAGGTGAAAAGACACTGTGAGAGAGTACATAAAAAAACAAAATCAAGACAAAGCGCAAGAGAATTAAAGCCTACCTGTGTCGCTCTTGGTTCCCTCGTGGTATTTTTCATTCATCATTATCTCATCCACCTTTTTCGCCATAGCTTGTACATGATTTACAATCAACTCGTCTAGGTCGCTATAGGTATATTTCCCACCGATCTTCAGCGTCCGCCCCACGGAGAACTCTGTCTCTTTGTCTAGTTCTAGGACGTCGATATGTTGATATATACCGTCCGACACTTTCCACGTGACGGCTAGGTGATCAATACCCTTCGATGACGGCCGGATAACAACGTCTCCTCGGCTTTGGGTACCGAGAAGTTCCTCCGCTTGGGTAGAATTGAACGGGCGGAAGAGCGGGTGCTTCACGACGCGCATTGCTCGTCCGCCAACTTGTGTCCTTTCTTGCATTGTCTCCTTGTCTTCCTGCTCCTGGACCTCATCCCACTCGCCGCGCATGCGGTCTAAGGACTTGTGATATGGCCGAGAAACCTGCTCTTCCCGAAGTGAAACGTTGGCAGTGAAGTTCTTCCGGTTCAGGTAGAGGATCTTCGCCTGTACGGTCTGGTAGATCGCGTAAAGGCTCCTAACTGGGATGTCATAGCGATCCGTCATCTCCGTTTCTGGCACCAAGGCATCAATGCCACAGTCCAGTTTGCCATCAATGTGGTCATCTGTAACCCGCCTGATGGAGATGGGAACCACCATACCCTCAATGAGAGTGTCAGGCGTCTCACCAGTAAACATAATGAAAATATCATCAGTGCTCAAAAAAACAAACTGCTTGCGCAATTCCTCATAGGGCTGTTGCAACTCTGCGCGGATCATCTCCAATGTGGCTCGTTTGCGCTGGTTCAGGTTTCTCTCCAGTTGCTCGGCATATTCCTCGAGTATGAGATCATTGACTCGATCCTGAGCTTCTTCCTTGAAGAGTTTCCGGACAATGGCGCCTTGCCCGTTCTCGTCCGTTTCAGCCTTGATATCTTCCTCGTCCAGCTCTAGGGCATCGGCAGCCATCTTTCTGGCTATGTCATAGTCTTCAGGGTGGACGCGGGTGTTGTCAAGTGGGTCGGCATCAGGGTCTGCATTGACGTAGTCGATATAGAGGAAGCTGGCACAGTTGTTCCACACCTTGACGCCCATTGCGGGATATTGAGAATTAACACCAAGCAGCTCAACGCGATTGTTAACTACGCCTCCGTTCATATTAATGATCTTTACCAAATGAGCCGCCTTCCTGGGTCCCAGCCCGCAGACGTAGGGAAGAAGGTTGACAGCGGAATTATCGGTAATCGCATCATTTATATCAACGCCACATAGGTTGACCATATCGACCAACGCACTCTCCAATTGCTTCCATAAGAGCTCGGGAGACAAGAGTTGTTGTCCTGGCCGGAACTGAATCGAAACGACATCCCGGCCAAGGGATGCATACTCCTTTATCGGGCTTTGTAAGTACTTCGCCAGAGCAACACAGTAATGTGTTAACTGAGCAAAGCCCGGATGTTCCAGTTTTGCCCGGTCGCTATGCTGATATAACCGCGCCACCTCGTCGTTGACAATGATAACTTCCAGACGGTCACTAACTTCCTCGTCGCGATCATCGGTGTATGGTGCGCCTTGAAGATCTTTCCTGTCAACTAAATCGGTGAGTTGCTTGTACAATTTCCTGGTCTCGGGAGAGAAGCCGGCTATCCCAATGACATCAGGTCTCCTGCGCTCAACCAGTTCCACGAACGCGGCCACATCTTTGCCATCGGAAATATTGCGATCATTGTCACCAAGAGAAAGGTCAGTAAATTTGCCGTTCTCCAACACACGACCATCCTCTTCCACCCACGCCCAGTGGATGGGCTCTTTTCCCACAACCCCCGACCCATTCGACAGAGCAAGGACGCGTGGAACCGTGCCAAGAACCATGCCCTTGGGCTTGTAAGGGGCCTGGTCAAGCCGCATTGAAAAGGCTTCCCGACACTCCTTAGCTACATGGTTCTCACATTCTTGACGGATGTTTTCCTTCACGCTGCGGCTCATCAGCTTCTCCAGCTTTCCCAGTGCCATGTTGAGTACCTCGCGTCGCTCCCGGTTCCAAGCATCAGCCACCTCGCTGAAGTTATCGGATTCGATATCGGAGTAGAGACGTTGGCGAAAATTGTCAAAATTCTGAAAACGGACTTTCACCTCCACAAGCCCCTCTTCTTCCGCCTTCAACATGCGTAAGTACAAGTCCGGCCGCCGGGCAATGTCACTGAGTTGTTGATTACGCAGATACTTGAATTCGTAGTATGGATGCTGATCGTCGATTCGCCGGAGTCCCTTTTCTGTTCGGAAACATTCGACGATACCATTCATGTAGAATGCCTGTCGGATCACCTTTCGCATCTTGGGGCTCGTGACGAGTTCCTCCGCATACATGGTCTTTGAGGCTTTAAGAGCATGGGAGGCGTTTGAAAAGTCTGTATCAAGGACGGTATCTGCCATCTCTTCTGGCCGCTCGTTGGGATCCTCCGTATATTGGCGATGACCCTCCTTCAAAGCATTCTGAGCGAAGGCATCTGGCGTGATACCAAAGGCGCGGACCAGGTTATACACCTTGCTAGCCCGGATGCGCTCGAAAAACGTCTTTGTCGTGGCTTTACGTCGATTGGGTGGAGCATCTCCGTTGGTTGTAGTACCATTCACCCCATTCGTTGTTAGCGCCAGATCTTTGAGCTGTGACGCGTATTGAAAATGAACGTAATCTTGCAAATCTTGCAACTCTTCCATAGTCGTTGCTGTGGGGTGCATCTCTTGAAAAATGGCGTCCTGAATGTTGAAGACACTTTGTAAATTATCATATGACCGTTGAAGGGAGTTCCGCTTATCGATCAGGGCTCGAAATTTCAAATCATAATCAAAAATATCCCACAGATCCGTCATGTTCAACAGCTTCTGAGCCTTGATTGCGTACTGTGGACCATCAGGGTTGGAATTGTCCGGTGTGACAGATACCTTAGCTGCGTGGATCACATAGTCCTTTCGATGTTGGAAAATGAAGGGCACCTCCCAATCGTCAGTGACCATGAACTCGAGTACCTTAGCTACAGACCGCTGGAAGGGATCGTGAAGTTCAGGTTCTATTCGCTTTTTGAGTAACATAAGATTAGAAATCCACACTGCTTCCTCTCTGAACTGTTCGTCTGTCAGCAGAATGTGCTTGTACGGCCTTCGCGCGATTTGGTGTCGTTCGGGTTCGTCAGCGAAACGGATTTCATTGTCCTCATCTGTCAACATCTTCTCCGCTAGCTGTGATGGCTCGAACACATCTTTCAGGTCAAGGCGTTTTTCTTCGTCTTCCTCTCGATCGTGTTCCTCGTCCTCCAACTCGAGGGCGAAAAGATACTCGTTGCCGTCTCCAAACGCGGCGCGCATATCCTCAAGGGCGTTCTCATCGAGCCCAGTGGCCTCCGTTACCCCCAAGCCAGGAATACCCTTCCTGATTGGACGAGCGATCTCCTCATCCTCCCGTTGGCGTTCACGCTCATCATCCGAGAAGATGTCATCCTCGATAAAATCGTCCATCTCGTTATGGAGAGTTCGCCGGGAGTGACCCGCGCGGCCATAGTCAGCTTCCTCCTCCTCATCAGAGTTGAAGATGTCGTCAATGCCCTGCGATGCCTGTCGGTCACGATCGGCCTTGTGGCCACGCTTTAAACGCTTAAATTTAGATTGCTATAGAAATCAGCATGATACTACTTGTAATCACCACTTCCCTTCCTTGTCTTTCCTTATTTTTCTTTTTATTTCCTCCTTCGTTGATTCTGTCGGCTAAGAGACGGGTTCTTACCTCAGCTGCAGTGGATGGCTGGAAGCCCGGATTGTGTTCTCCGATCAGATAAAAATCCTCTTCGTCGAGATCCACATCCTCCTCGCGTTCCTCCCTTCGACGCTTTTTCCTCTCCATCCGGCGTTCAGAGCGCTCTTGAAATTCTTCATCTTCATCCACGATAAATCCCTCGCGGACCTGCGGCCGTCCTGTATCAGTCTACCAAGCAAGACTCTGGTCCAGAGCCGGAGTACTCACGGCGCGAGCTGCCTCCTCATCCTCTTCCGAATCATCTTCCTCTTCACTTGAGTCGTCGTAGGGTCTGTTTCTGGCTCGTGGGCGACGACTGGGTTCCCCGCCTTTATCGCCAACAGCCTCTCCATTCTCTTCATCATCAACCAAAGCCTCACCCTCGACGAAGGCGTTGGCGCTCATGTCAGCGTAGAACCGCAACCGTCGTCACAGCGGACTGTGCAGAGAGACGAGCTTTTGTTCAAGTATGTAAAAATGGAGACAGCGCTCTCACCAAAGGTGAGGAGAATGGAGCAAAGCTTGATTGATGATGATCAAGTGTGAGTAGCCCGGAAGCGGCTAGTGTATCGCCACTGATGGCGGTGCCGAACCTTACTTTCTTTGTTCTAGTTTAGGTTCTTCTGTATGCCAAGAAGAGGTAAGGAGTATCACGTGGCGTATCTATTCGTAATACCTCGTCTAGCCATTATTAGTTAAAAGCTATAGTTAAGTGGGGCGCCTAAAGATTTTAATTTTATTATTATTGGACTACAATACTACATAGTTACATAACTATACCCAATGTAGACACCTGACCGGCCCAAATAAGTTCTCAGGCCTGAGCACCTGAGGCAACCGTTTCACACAACTTACAAGAGACTCTAGATAAAACTCCTGCTCTTCTCTGAGATGTTGACCAGTTAAGTTCATGCAGGGACCCGATTGATAGTTCCAATCTAGAACCAACACCATCATCAGTTCCATGTTGGATGCTGGTGGCCCGTGGGGGCTTATGGTAGGCGCCTTTTTGTATGAGGCTTGAGAAGTAACTAGAGACGTGATACTACAGTCACTACTCTATAAACTCATTTTATTTATACAAGACCGTCTTTTCTACTGGATTTTTCTATCACTCACTTTAGCACAAACTATTGTATACATTGATTTATCTATGATATGAAAGTATTATTCTTATTTGTTGTTTCTTTTTGCGCAGTGGAGGCGGCCCCCTCGTTGGCGCCCGTCAAGAGATCTTCATTGGCGCTGAGATTATTTAATACTGTCTAACAGAACTACAGCGGCCCAATCTCGCCCAACTTATCAGCCACAAAGCGAAAGTCGGCCAGGGTTGGAGAGAGTCTAATCACTAGTTTGGCAAAGTTAGGACCGTGCTGGCGCTTGCACTGTTGAAGCCTCTTCTTTGGTCGGGTTAATAAAGGAGTGGACGACTCTTTTAAAGGGTTCTTCCTCTTTGTCCCCTCTTCATCCTCATCTGATTTCATCACCGGCGGTCTCTTGGTCATGGCGGATCCATTCAAAGCGCGCACGCTGAAACGGAAGAATCACAAGGGCTTAGCCCTGAGCTCGACAGCGAAGACATCGTCCAACCCCTCAGATGGCGACGCCCAGATCCCAGGGGCTCGAGGCAACCTCGATAGCAACCGAACCGATACTTTGGAGATCGGTCTAGAGTTCAAACTAGATTTGCGTAGCGAAGACTTAGTCACGTTGAAGGAGGTGGGCGCTGGCAATGGCGGCACGGTTTCCAAGGTCATGCATGCCACCACAAAGGTCATCATGGCGAGAAAGGTACGACACACCCGACAAACATGGAGCATGGATTGGTGGTGATAGAAAAATGCCTGCTCGGTCCTCCGGTCGCTTGGTTGACATGGGACAGATCATCCGGGTCGATGCGAAGGAGAATGTCAGAAAGCAGATCGTTCGAGAACTACAAGTCGGACATGACTGCAATTCCCCCAATATCGTCACGTTCTACGGGGCTTTCCAGAACGAAGCCAGAGATATTGTGTTATGTATGGAATATATGGACTGCGGGTACGTCTATTTCCTACTGGGAGGTAATGAAATAGTGACAACACTGGTTTCGGTTTGCTGACAATAAGCTTGTTTGCCTGGCAGGTCTCTCGACCGTATCTCCAAGGACTTTGGCCCTGTTCGGGTGGACGTGCTGGGAAAGATCACCGAATCCATCCTGGCTGGTCTGGTGTACCTCTACGAGACGCACCGCATTATGCACAGAGACATTAAACCCTCCAATGTGCTCGTTAATTCCCGCGGAAACATTAAGCTCTGTGATTTCGGCGTCGCCACAGAGACCGTCAACTCGCTGGCAGACACGTTCGTCGGGACCTCTACCTACATGGCACCCGAGCGAATCCAGGGAGGAGCCTATACCGTCCGATCCGACGTCTGGAGTGTTGGTCTGACCATCATGGAGCTTGCCGTTGGTCGGTTCCCATTCGATGCAACGGACTCGGCAGCCGGCGACCGAGCAAGTGCGGGCCCAATGGGCATTCTGGACTTATTGCAGCAGATTGTCCATGAGCCTGCTCCAAAACTCCCCAAAAGCGATGCGTTTCCCCCGATACTGCACGATTTTGTGGCCAAATGCCTCCTCAAAAGGCCCGAAGAACGGCCTACGCCGCGCGAGCTCTACGTAAGACCCTGTTTAAAATCCTTCTACGTTGGATGATTAGTCCTATTCTCTGACAAGAGGCGTGTTTTTTTGGTGCGAGCAGGACAAGGATGCCTTTTTGCAAGCCGCAAAGTGGACACCGGTTAATCTCCAAGAATGGGCCATCAGTATGATGGAGTCGCAACACCGGAAATCGTATCTAGCTCCGCCAGCACCGAAGGCCATCAATCGGGATGGTTCTAGAGACGTCAGTGGACTTCCCCGCGCTCCAGCAACTGAGGCTCTTCGTTCCTCGCAGTCGTCACAGTCTACCTCGTACTATACCCCAACCTCTGGCGAGATTCCATTGAACATCTCGAATGAGTCGTCATCACCGTATGGTCACTATCCGCCGCCTTCATCCAATGCAACCCCGACCGCAAACATGTCGAGGGCGACCCCCACCCTTCCCTCACTCGAACATCTCTCCCTTGAAACGCAGGATTTCCCCGTTGCCGAAAATCGTCAGCCTTCCCGCCATTACCCTGGAGACCCCCTCTCTGCGGTAGATGCGCCGTCGCGTCCTCTCTTCCCTCGTGGATCCATCAAGACGGGCTTACATTCTGCCACGCTTCCGATGGGGGCTGCCGCGCCACCTCCAACCGGGCCACTTCCTCCACCGCCGATGTCCGCCGATGTCCGCCGGTGATATATGTCGAAACCATAAGATGCGCAGCGAAAACCTCGCCTGAAGGTGGCCTAGCATCCCGTCCAAGGGTGTCATGGAGTTTTATTTTTATTTTTATGGCTTTTAATCTTCACATCTCGTTTCTTGTTTTCTCTTCTTCAAGTTCACTAAGAGATGATGAGTCGCTCAGTACCCGGAGGTGGCATGTTTTCTACTATTGATCATGGGCCATGGCGATTAATTCCCTAGGACTTCAACCCTTTGAAATCCCATTTACTTTTATTGTCTTTTTTCTTTTCTTTAGATATTTCATGGGCGCTTTTATTCAAGGTGTCTCTTTCATTTACATGTGGTTTGTGCTGGGATTGCGCTCATGGAGATATACTAGCATACAGATGAACCTACTATTCTTCTTTTGTAAGTCTCATGTTTCTTTCCTAACCTTTGATATCCGATTCTGGAATACGAGCTGCAGTACAAAGAGATGAGACGAAATGACACTCATGGAGACAAATCACCCCCTAGTCCCCGATCACCCAAACGAAAATTCGACAGTCATGCATCCGAATTACAACAGTTTCTCATTCGTCCCGAATTTGAAATCGTATCTGCATCCCAAGGCGTCCAGTCCAATTCATCTGATCGATCGACCGATCTAACTTGCGTTCGTTCCCTATTTCTGTGTTGGTCTCACTTGTTCGCACTTGTTCACTATGTAATTCCCATGGCGTTTGTATGATTTTGATTTTCTCGACTGCAGACCATCCGGCGTTGTGTCTATCTACCATTATTATTTATTATTCTCGCGATCATCCATCCCCACTGGCCCCGGCATATGCATGTTTTTTTTCTCTCTTATCATAGGACAGACAACTTTTTTGTGGTCCCTCATTTATTATGTGTATGTACATAGGATAGATACAAAGATGAAGAAGGGCGAGAAAGAAAATGATTTACATAAGATATGATGGCGTCCTACAGTATTAACTAAGGTAATTGCTCTGTCGGGGGAACTGACGTGCAGCAAGCTGGAGTCTGGTATACACTTCTTTTCCATGGGAGTCTGTGACGGTGGTCATTCCAATTTCCGCCTTGTATTGGTGCATCGGCCTATTTATCATACCTATCCACCGCTATAACATTAATAATATAATAATAAATCGACTGTTCCCCGTGTGTGCGCGGTGTTGGTAGAATAGCCCTGTATAGCGCTGTCTGCTTCTATTTTACATGAATTCCAGCTGCTACAATAGGTAGTGACTTTGAAAGCCATGTGTGTGGTAAGTAGTGACAATAATCTTTCGAGTTCATTTATTCTACTTTCATCAGAAGCCCGATCCTTATAGAACATTATGAATTAAATTTCTAATTCATCTTCTTGATCAACTTATTACATATGCAATCGGACAACTAAAAATTGGACAGAGGTATACGTACTTACACTAGAAGGAGTAGGTAATAAAACCTTAAGAATACCCAATCCCCCAAAGGGTTCCCCTGCAGAAGGGAAGATCTCTCGACAGTGCAGATCAACCCAGGGCCAACCGACGAATTTTCGTCGATGATTAAGTGTCTAACGTCACGAAATCCCAACTGCAGAGATGCTGCGTTCAGTACCGTGTAATTATTTGTGGTCGGGATCCGGGATTGGATATGAGGAGATGCAATGTGCATCCAGTAAGATTGACAGCCTCCAATAAAGAAAAGAGAATCGCATAGGTCGAAATAAATATCGACCGGCGCTCACTGTTAGCGGTAGTTTTCGAATATATTTCGCTAGGATCCCCCCGAGGCAATGGCAGACGAAGACCGGGATCTTCGTAGGCAATCCCGGTCTGTTAAAGGCCATTTCTTCCTCTCCTACTTCACACTGGAAGATGCGTCGTTAATACTTACCGCTCTCTTCGATGCTATGTTCATGATGAGTAGTTCTGCATGATTGTATAATCTGTCTGTAGATGGGCCATAACAGCAGCCTGACGCAATGGCGAACCCGCCTCCTCCCAATGTCGTTGAAATCAACATCAACATCAATAGATGCGGCCTTACCGACCCCTCGGCGCTCTACAGCGCCGTTCTATTGCTTGACATGGGGGTTAACCCCATTTTCAATACCCAAGCTTCCACTCTTTTTTCTAATGAATGAAACATCAAACAGATAGGTGTCAGTCAGGCTGTAACCGGTTTCTAGTACCAGACTATCTTTGAAGAGCTCTTGCCTAGTAATAAATACTACCATGTCGTCGCCCAGGGATTCAGGCGGGAAAATGGACTTAACCAATAAATTAGTAATAAATTAATAATTACAACAAATGTCTATACCTTAGAGATGGTTCTGGTTCCGTTATTGGAAAATATAACGGGACTGCGAAGGTAGAACTTCGTTTGTATGGCCCCAAATCAAATGGCCACTGCATTTGTTGATGACGATGTCCCCTGTGAATACCTCAAGAGACTGACTGATTACTAGACATTTGAGACGTATATCATAGAAGTGATTGAAACCTGGCTCCAGGCTGCCGAGAAAACAGACGCGCGTAAGACGACTGGTGAGCAAAATGGGGTGAAGCACTTCAGTCCTTATAGATTTCGCTATTCTATGATAGCGAGGAGTGATACGGTGCCACTGAGAGTGACTGCCGAGCGATTCCTGTCAGATGCTCTTCGGGTTAGGGTGGGGTTTATCTCAGAATAAATTCTGCCGCCGCTAGTCCTAATCGGAAGCGGTGTATGTCCGTAAACGCTGAGTCATCCCGCCTCATGAGGTAGGCGGTATGCTGCTAGGCTCCCGCTAGCGGCCCACGGGCGAACCTCTGAGATAAGGTGGGGTTAGCTACAGGTCCCCAATCTCAGAGGAAATTTGATCGAAGAAAGAGATATTGTCTAATGATCCCAGAGTGTAGAGCCCGGCGGTGGGCGACGGATTGACGATGGCCTAGATGCCTCCACGAAAAGGTAAGGTTGAGATCTGGTCGGCAGGGACAGAAAAAAGCTAACCGCGTCTGAAAAGCAACAACTTATGAAAGTCATCAGCGTCTACATGATTTCATTTTAAGGCACAGTGACGCGCGCTGCGCACGCTCTAGTCCTGATTCTCGAAATGGCAGTAAAGAAGATAAAGGACGAAGTGCCCCCATGACCTCATAAAGAACCGACAGTCGTACTAAATTGGTACATACAAAATGGTCTGATGAGGATAATAAAAGGTTCATGTTGTGGGAAAGGCCACTGGAAGGCATATGGATTGGCAAAGATGGGGAAGCTAGTTGACAAACTTACCCGACGTCGACAAGTAACACGAGTCTTATAGTGAATTGGCAAGCATCCGGAGAGCATCCAGAGCAGTTGCAGGTAAACCCACGAATAAAGGAACCACCACCTCGCAAAAAATCCCCGACAAAGATCGAGAACAACAAGGTAATTTGCCCGAAAGACTTGGCAAAGATATCAATGAGGTGTTTTTATCCCGAATAAAGAGTTATGCAATGAAAGGGTTTGGATTCCCAAGCTTAAGTGCATAGACCGGCAGGGCTGGGCGGTGTCCAAATGGTGTTATTAATTACAAAGTGGACGAAATACGTGCGCTCCCGAACAGTTAAAGGTGATATTTGAAATTTTCGATCTCGATGCCCCAAGGAATTATTCCAACCTCACCGGAAAACCCATTAGATACGTCAGAGTCGTCATACTATGGTGTCGTTGCATGGCTGAATGAACTCAATCCGTTTGCAGATGGTGGTGATTCTGGGTCGTTGGTGTACCTTCAGCTTGGTGAGAGGCGCCCTGAAGCCTGATTTTAGCAATGTCGTGGGGAAATTTCAAGACGTTTGGCGACAAACTAAGGGTGTTAAAGTTTTCAACAACTTTGGCCGCAAGGACGTAAGTAGTATTGATTCATACGCGTGATTTTACAGTGGTTGACAAGTTGTGAAGGTTACGGATTTTTTCCTTCTGGCAATAATAATCTTCTACCGGGAATTTTCAATATAATACTCCGGACAGAGGACGGGACTGAAACCTGAAGCAGAATGTATCATCAAAACAGATAACAAAGACATGGCATCGCCATCTGAAATGTATGTCCCAACATCCATGCTGCCATGCCATCATTGACCGACAGCAGTCACGTACCCTCATCCAGAGAGCGCAAGTCTCGAGTGGACCGGCCACGCCTGGCCACAAGTCCGTCCATGCTTGTTCCAATAGAGCAAGACCGCCATCCATTGACCGACACCAGTCGCGTGCCCTCATCCAGAGAGCGCAAGTCTCGAGTGGACCGGCCACGCCTGGCCACAAGTTCGTCCATGCTTATTCCAAGAGAGCATGGTTGAACAAGATTTCTGCTTCCCCCCGGACGAAAGAACGTAAATGAAGACCCCAGTGGCCATAGGATTCCCAGAGATGTTTATAAATACATCATAGAAACGTATGCCACCTCATTTCCATCATTGCCTTTCACTTGTGAACGCAGTCTCACCAAGCTCCTAGGCCAACGGTCAACAACATATTGATTCTCGTAACCCGCCACTTCTTGCCGAATCTAGCGCTTGGCAGTGGACGAAGTAATGGAAAATTCAACCCATCTTGATATCTTCGATGAGAGAGTTGAGGAACTGGAGGAACCAGTCGCGTTTTAATTATGATCGTGCCGCAGTGGACACACTGCGGCAAACGCCAAGCCGGTCCACCCTGGACAGTACTACTGTTCGGGGTGGAAGTCGTACTACGATATCAAATCAATTCGATGTTATTGTTGGGTTTCACATTCTCTACTTCCAAGTTCTGGAACAGATATGTCTATGCGAAAAATGAGAAGGACAGCGACAACCCCAGAGCCACTATCGAAGGGACTGCGCCAGCTCTATCCACTACCTCTCAGACTCAAGCGAGAGAGTTTCGTTCGCCTAAGATACCTGATCCGCCGAGTTTGCATTAGCTGAGGAAGGCCTCAAGCGAGAAGTCAAGAAAGCACCCAACGGCGGACGACATCGGAACGTCTTCGTCGAGGACGGGTACGTCGCGATAGCTACCCGGTACCACAAAGGGTACACTTCGACGTTGAGCTCGCGTGTAATCCAGCGGTATATGCCCCGGGAGGTGGGGGAATTGGTGGTGTGGTACGGTCCTTCCGTTCCAGCGGCGGATGGAGCAACCCCTATGGCGTGGCGACACCGAGACGCCTCCAACAGAGCGCGGGTACTGCGACAACCACCTGTGGCCAAGGGATCCCGGAACGGAAGGGCGAGAGTGGACGGCGGACCGCCTGCGGAGAGTTGTTTGCGGCACATTCGAGGGTGCTATACGCCAAAGAGTAGGTGTCCAGGCATACAGGCACCTAGTGACCGGGCGCAAGTACCTCAACGGCCGAGAGATGTTCCGTTACCGCGACAAGGAAGGCGATCGGGAGAGGATATATGCTCGCGTGGTCGGGGAGCAGCGGGGGGTCATAGCCAGCAGGCGAGCGCAATACCGACTGTCGAGCCTATCGTGGCACCGCAAAGTCCTATTGTAGGCTTCGTGGCCCCGAGGGATGAGACCAGAGAAGTAGAGGCATGGAAAAGGACAGGTATTATTATTGGCACTCTGGCTCTCCCGCACATAGTTCTCGTTTGCTTACTTGTTTTATACTCTTTGTTGCTATTATGTCAGATGTCTTAGTCATCAGCTGTCTCTCGCTTAGCCTAGGTACCTACCCATGTATATAGCCTCTTTCTCTCCTTTGATATAGTTATATAGACCAGATCATATCACGACTGCTACGCTCTTATGCTCCTTACTTCGTTAGCTCGTACCTCCCGAAATATTATTATTGCAACGCTTCCTTTCTTTGTTCGGCTTATGTCTCATTATTACTATTATTAGCGCATCTCTTTACGGTTACATGTTTTCCACATCGACTTTCGTCGACAGCTTTTAAGACTGCTCGTAGCCTAGGTAGTATGTAGGTGCTACGAGCATTTGACTCCGTGCACCTCTGCCGATACCGACCATCAGGCCAATTCTGATATTGGGAAAGCTGTGTAGCATACATATCTTTTGCAACAGTTGCAGCAGAGTATTCTTCTGACCTATCGTGCTCTCTGTCGAGGAAAGCTTGGGCAGCAACATATTCAGTAGCAATAGCGCAGATCCAACCAATGGTGTAGTCTTCTGAATTCGACATGGGGATCTGAGATAGTGGACTGTTGAAATATGATGTTCTCAACAAGTTTTTAATAATAATAACGCAAGTTGATGCCTCACTAATTCAACCTTCAAAGTTCAGGTTCCAGGGTAAAGACTCAGCCTTGCCAAAAGTTGCGAAATCGGAAGTACGACCCTTTTAATAACTACATAGACATACCCAATCGTTACATTTATTATTGTAGGAGCTAAGTAACAAGTTAGTACTTGTAAGCTTTAGAACTCTACATATGTACACTGCCACCCACTGGACAGACATGCCATGATCATATCGTTCGGCGGCCGGGCCAAAATTCTAGCAGGACGAGGGACCTTGGCAGGAAAGAAAGAAAAGGGACTCTGTCTACATGTTAATAATAATAGGTATTATAATGGAATCTTGGCCGTTTTCAATGTTCTTGAGTATCATATGCATAACATCCACAAAGATATTTAATGGACTGGAGTATTCTAAGGAGAGTATATGAAGGATGTTGTTCCTGCTTCTAGTTATTCTAAAAGCTCACATATGCCAGCTATACCCCCCGGGGATGTCAACAGCCGGGCGATTTCTGAAGTTAAAAAAAGGGTGATTTCATTATGCTCAAAGTCCTTGTCATTTCGGTTCAAAAGGCATGAATATTAGAGCACAGATAATTGGTCATGACCGTCACATCAGGATTCGGTCTGCCACAAGGCGAGGGACATTTCTGGCTCGGCAGGCGGACAGGCTTGCACGTCAGAGCCGGGATACCATTATCTGAGACGCCAGTTGGTGGCCCTGGTATAGGACCATAAGGAGGAATTGCGCAACCGGTGAACGTGATAAACTCGTGGCCCAAAATTGTGACATCCTTGCCGCACAGCCCATTGCCGAAGTACTGTGTTGGACCAACATCGGTGCCTGTTGTGCAAGCAGGGGCATCGCTGAACCAGACCCACCAGTCTGGACCGTATTTGTTGGTTCCGCAACCCTCGATGGTGCCAATGAAGATATTCTGGAGGGCAGACACAGTTGCGGTGCCCACGGCTAGAGTGCCGAGAAGAGTTGCTCCGAGACGCATTTTAATTATTTGTCAAACAAAGATGAGGAGGGTAAGTTGATTTGATGTTAGAGCTGGATGGAGGTTAGTTGTTGCTAATATATAAAGAGTTCGAATATTATTATGTGTGAATCAAGAGACATACAGGATATAGTATTGATGGGCCGTCTGTTCTTTTCTTTAAACTTCTCTTCTGATTTCGAAAAGTCATAACAGGAACCCACCCCTTTTTTATAAGCAAAATCCCCCCCATCCATTGATCTCTAGGGGACATGACGTATGATCATACGAGTGACTTCAATTAGGTATCCTATGCACCTACCTAGGTATGTTTCGAGGATCTTCGGTCCACTCAGTCCAGAATACGCTCCGCGTGCCCTTCATCCCCCCAATAGAGCTTCCGAGACGGACAAAGTAGGATGCAGATGCTTCTCTACGAAGCGCCACCATGTGCCACGCAGGGACATTTACAAAAATGCGGAACGGCGAATTCTGGTATTGATCACCATGATCTTCGTGTTCAGCTGTTCACGAAGGATAATAGAGCAATTGCTGAAGTCTTGATAGGAATACTACTAGTAACGCTGCTCTTTCTCCCACAACGACCTGAGCTTGATCTGAGGTAACACAACGAAGAATAATAATAAGTCACTTCTGCCATTTTCGCGGGGGACTTCAAGTTCTTGCGTTGGCGACCAAGAGACATGCAATAAATTTCGTTGTGGCTATGCTGCACATGCAAGCCGAAGACCAGTGGCATTCGAATCTGTACAGGAGGAGAAAAGAGTCAGCTGGGGTTGGAATGTAAAGATCCTGTAGTCAGTCACAAGCTGACTCTGAGCTCCTGAGATAACTCGCCGAATTTACCTATCTCAAAATTCAGACTCTTTCTCAAAATTCAGACTCTTGCTAAATTCAGACTCTTGCTAAAATTTACCTATCTCAAAATTCAGACTCTTGAAATTCAGACTCTTTCTCAAAATTCAGACTCTTGTTAAAATTTACCTATCTCAAAATTCAGACTCTTGAAATTCAGACTCTTTCTCAAAATTCAGACTCTTGCTAAATTCAGACTCTTGCTAAAATCGCTATGGCTGAGGAACTCCGTTCCAGAAGGTTGATGAGGACACGAAAAAGTTTTTGCCTGGAGTGTTCGGCTTTTCACCCTTTACGCTAACTTGAAAGGGTAAACAAATCCCCCCCCCTAAAAATTTGACCCCTCTCACATAGGCATACTCAAAAAAATTCTTCAATCATATGTATGATATGCTACATTTTTCGGGATTCAATCGAGGGGGTTTTTATTTACTTTCCTTTTCTTTCTCTCTCTCTCAAAGAATTTTCCTTTACCTCCCGGGCCATTTGCTGCCACTTGTATATGCCTGTTCAATGTTGTGAAGAACACTCTGTTCATGGCATGTGTAAGGGGGAGGCATGTATTTTAGGGGGGTATCTCTGTCAACGCTAACCGGTTCTGTCAACACTTCTACTTCAGCCTCGGCCTGGAGGAACTCTGTTTTAGCCGGTCGTCCGCGGCGGAATTCTGTGCTTTGGGATGGCTTTTTAAAAGGCAAAGTGAACATAAAATCTCGGGTTCTCCATAATTGTTTTCAATAATTAATAGCATTCTAGTATAGTAGTTACTATTATACATAGTACGTAGTAAATGCGACATGTTTCCGACTCTTTCTATTCCTTCACTTCCATCTGTCGAACCATTGTCTGACTTTAGTACTTTCAGAGTCTTTGCAACGGCGTTCGAAGTCGAGTAATAACATTCCAGTTTCAAACATACTTGACGTTTCCGACCTGGACGTGGAGTGGAGGGAGAGGTTCCGTGGCTCCGACATGTTGTCTTGAGAAGGTCAAGAAGGGGGCTATAAATTTGGCCGTCTGGAACGCGTGCCGAATTGGACCTTGACCTGGACACCGTTTCGTCATTGCGAGCCTTGCTCGACGGCGGGCCGTTAGGGGACAGTGCCCATTATCCGATCGGTGGACACTCCACCATTTTCTCCACAAAACTCAAAGCTCTACAAAACGGTGAGGCCCCTCGACTCGAAGACCACCAGCCTTTTCCTTAGGACGGAGATGCGGAAGACCCAGCTGGAATTCGTCCTCGCGGAGGAGCTCACTGCTAGACTAACATCTCGTCGTATACAAGTCCTCCCAAGGACGACTTGTTGGAGCTACTCGATGTCGCTGCGAGAAGCTTACATCGTTGCTACTGCTGAGGAATCTGTACCCTCCGTGAGTCGTAAGATACCGTGAGATACCTTGGTGAGCCCGAGGAGAAATACACAGGCTGGAGAGCTTGCCGTGTTCTCCGATGAGGATTAATCGGTCTTTGTTTTCTTCTTTTGCATGCACTGAAAACCTTGCTCGAAACAGCTCGACTTCGAACACTGTTGTAAAGACTCTGAAAGTACTATACTAGAATGCTATTAATTATTAAAAACAATCAAATCTTAAAGAGGAAGTTTTATATTGCCTCTGACTAGGAAACAAATATATTGACATTTTGTACATGTTGTTTGACTAAGAACAGGCCCCTCACTGCAAGCACACCTTCCACCCAAAACGAGATCCCTTTTACACAGTCTGCTCCTACTACATGATGTCTTCCACCTCCGTCTTATATATCATGTCCGATGCAGTGATTCCGTCACGTTCCCGTCTTTGTCCTCCGATACTTGTTCTTCTTGTCGATCAGGATACCAATTGCCGGACATAAAAAAAACCGTGAGTTTCGTCGTACGCGATGCGGCACGGACAATGATTAATATCGTGCGATAGGCAGAAACTATCGTCAGGACTGTACCAACATTCGAAGCTTTCTTTGTCATGGTCACGCTCACGACCACTGTCGTTCAATGGGGGAATCTTGACAGAGATGAAAAATTGAACGTAGAAGTTGAAAAAAAGTGGAAACTGTATTAGAAACTGTTTGAAATCTATGTTCTGTCACGCCGATGTTGAGAATGGGTCCACACATGGCACCTCTTCTCTTTTTCAAATAATCACTACTATTCTGATGAAAAAAACTTGAAAGTATTCTCCACCTACATACAAAAAATCCATAGATCTCCCCATGCACCGATTATCATCATGTCCCGCTTTTTCTTCACGTCACCAAAATCCACGACTCTACACATAAACCAGACCATAGATCCATAAATTAGACTCGCTGGATGAGATACCATAGAATGGAATAAAATATATCTGGCCACACATAGACGAAGATACAAATGATGCATGTTCTTCATATCTATAAGACCCATGGGTCCTACACACATGCCTGGATGCAGAAGATACATCGATGAATAATACGAAAATTATTCTCCTGATGAATATGATTTTATTACAAAACTAACCCCTATAGATCAATCAAATGATGTTAATCAAAGCCATGTTCTTCCTATGACAATCACTTACAGGGTACGCCGTCGCAGCTTGCCTCACTCAGGACCCGACATTCTTAAGCTGAATGGATTGTGTCAGAAAGAAATGTATGTGAT
>NPHW01003270.1:968-16711 GCA_002240705.1 Elaphomyces granulatus
ACTACGACAAGGACGCAGCTGAAACCCTGTCCCCGTCTGTGGCACGTGGGCAGAGCCTCGATATAATCCATAGATATGTCTACCCATCTATGTTGAGGAATCGGCAACGGCTTTAATAACCCTTGCTTCTTTACATTCCGAGCTTTCGCACAAAAGCTGGATCGCAAAGGTATAAGTATCATAGCTCAAAAAACGGAAAGCGATAAGGGAGCGGCAACAGCAGATCCAAGAACGAATATGGTTGGGGAATACCTGAAAGAGGCAACGGCCAAAAAGCGTCAAACACGGTTAGGGGAGATGCAGGAAATCCTCTACTCCATCGATTGTTAATTGAAGAAGTCGAACCCGAATCAGTCACGGATCAGGGAGGAAACAAGGACAGAACTTGCCTGAAAGGGTACGCATTCACATCCACCAGACGAAATTGTACCGGTGAATCGGGAAGAATTAAGCCCAAGAAAAGGACCGTGAGTCATACAGAGATATTATCGGAATCCAGGAAAAGAATGAAAGGCTACCAAGGGGAGGACCGCGAGTCATGAATAAGCCGTCCCAAGGAAAGAAGAAAGGGTTGGTACTATGACCACTGGGAAAATGAAACTACGACAGGACGGAGTATAAAAAAAACGTGGAAGTTTTATAGAGGAAGAGGGGAATAGAAGACAATAAGGAATTGCCCCGAAGGATATTAACCTCAGTACAGCAAAGAAGAATTTCCCCAGGACATTAAAGAAATAAGTTCCAAGACTAAAAGGAAAAATCAACAGGATAAAAGAAAACAGATTTCAAAGCATCCTAACATGGAAAGAGGACTATTGGAAAAATGAACAGAGGGCCATTGTGAAAACGAAAGATTAGAAGATACCAACCATTTCAGACAGAGCAAGAAAATCCTGAATGGAATCAGAGACTATCAGAGACTTCGATATTTGCGAGAAACTTAGGTTGAGGCACAGCGGGAATAGAGCTGAGACATGCGTCGGCTCTGGCAGACAGCTCTGCCACTTCAAACGAGTCCCAGTCATTTCCTTTGCTTGAGGAGCCTTTCGTTGAAAACAAGTACGTGGTTCTTCTTTGGTTGCCTTCATTCAAGGTCCTGATCTATTCCCTAGATCGGTTGGCTGTCTGGAGGTTGGCTGTTCGGAACTTCCTTCGTTGGACCTTTCTGATCCAGTATTGTTTGAGGAGTTCTTGTCGGTTTCGAAATCGCTCGTCCCGCATTCCTCGTGATTCAATACTTCAGTATTCTGCCCTTTCTGGTTCGTGAGGTCCTTCCTTTAGTTACTGTTTTCGGGACGAAGATCAAGGAAGGCGGTCCCCCTCACTTTCTTTTCCCTCAGGATGCTTGTCACTTAGTAAAGCCAAAGCACAAGCTTCCTGTTGATGAGATGGTTTGGTAGTTTATTGTCACAAAACCCAAGCTGGCCTGAGTCCTGCGTTCAGTCCCTACGGGCTGCGTCCTAGGTTCAATGAAGAGCTAAGACATGGGATGAGATAGTGGAGATAGAAAAAGATAGGAAGGGTGGGAAGGGGATATAATAATATGAGTAAATGAGCGTATATTGATCACCTTAAGGGTGTCCGATTGAATAGTAATAAACCACGATTCTCCAAAACCTCTCCTTTTATATCTAAGCAGTACATGCATATGACTTTCTCATAGCAACCTTTATGGTTAGCTTGGTCTATATCTCTGGGTGGCACTGCCTTTGTGTACAATATCATTATTATCCTTGGTATAGTGATTGTACATCTTTGAAATCGCTCTTCGATTTGACTTGCACCGTGACCTGGATAATAGAAAATATGTGTTACCCAAGGAGCGATCTTTTGCAGCCCTCGAATGAACTGGGGTTGCCTATCACAATGCCCAGCTACATCTTTCTGGCTTGCAAGATTCGCATGGGCAAATTTCAGACTCCGAGTCCTCTGCATCGAAAGTATGTACCATCATTCATCCCTTTCAGGTTGTCGAATGCCTCTTGGCAATTTTGATCCCATACGAAGGAGACGAGATATTCGACTGTAAGTTTTGATAGACCGTCGATAAAAAATTGCAGAAGCTTAAAAATGATTGGACTCCACTGTTGTTGTAGCCTTGTATGTTTCTTCCGTGAATCGCTGCAGTCTTTTCCAGATCACCTCGACACCATCTATAGTGAGAATATACCCTAACGTGAAACTTATGCTGACTTGTAGGCCTGCTTCTCGTATGCGTTGTAGGACTTTCCGCACAATGTTCCTAGTGCTCTATCTCGTTCTCACTATAAATAAGTAAGTCGTCGATGAATGCTGTCATGAAATCTTCCAAGTAATCCATAAAGGTCTCGTTGGTGAAACGCCAGAAGGTGGCGGGTCCGTTGGTAAGTCCGAATGGCATTACCCGATATTTATAGGATCCATATCTATGATAAGGGGAAGGAAAAGGCGTGTTACATAAATTGGAACGATGAATCCTTTATGCTAATCCTCGAACGACGAAGATGTTGTGCTTCAGCTGACAGCTTTTATATGACAGCTAGTATGTATGACCTATCGATTCAGTCGGCGACAATCGACTTGTCGCTTTCTATCTAGTTCGTCTTATGATCGATCACAGGATCTACCTATGATATAGATGGTGGAAGTGTATCAGAAGCACTCTTTGAGAAAACATCTGTGATAGATACTTAGAATAACAGGCAAGCAGATATATACATGTGTCGGTGAAATCCCGCTGCTCCAATCATTGCGATAGAATATGGATTTGTGGTATATATGGCCTCATCCCGCGAGAGAGACTTGGACCCTTGAATTAATTGACAGGTTTCAAATTCTCTGTACCGTCATCAGGAGCTCTCGATTCATCTTTGCGAGATTGTCTCTGCGGCCCATCTTCTCTGTACATACATGGGGCACAATATCTTGACAATTTCTTCGTTCCATATTCGGATGAACGGGAATGATATACGTTGTGAGGGACAACCGATCGCGCCATCGAGGCCTCATCAACAACCACCATTTCCACGTCTCTATTATAGTGGAAATAGTAGATATTGATGAGGACGTGTCACGGAGACATTATTATCGGATGAGAGATATGTAGTAGGCGGTTGGTTATCCCCTCACAACGTATAAAGAAACGTGCTGCGTCAATAGCGAACTGCGGGAATACTGTTCCATTGAAAGCTATCCAGCTAGGTACAGTGAAACTCTGTCCACCAAACAGTTTGCTAAGGTCTTCTGCTAAATCAAACTCATGGGTATGAGACTCTTCCTAGGTGTCCTCTTTTCCTAATATTTCACCCTCAATCCGCGACCCATGAAAAGCAGCCTCAATATTGAAGAGTTGTCTTGTTCTGTTCGTTGGAGTTATTGCGCTCATGCCTGTAGTGAAGTCTCTGTTTGTGGGCTGATCTCTTTTCGCCTGAAGCATTTCGTAGTCGGCTATAGTTTGCTCTCCATTTCTTAGCCTGCTGATAAGTCTATTTTGATCCATATCGGTGATTGAGAGCCCGAGATCACACATATTCTGCTTCAACAGAACCTTGAGCTCAAATGCCCGGCTCCCTTGCAGTAAAAACATTTCTCTTCATCAATCGAATCCTTGCCTCGTCGGACAGACCACTAGCTCTAGGGCGGGACATGGCATTAACTGTCGAGGGCTCATGAGGGCTTGATCTTGTGGTTGCGCTCTGCGGACGATTCTTCAATCTGTCGTAACGGATCCAGCGAAGCCAAGTGACGAATCGTTGCTCTCTTTAATGGCGAAGCGCTGAATTCCTGGGTGAAGTTTGTAGATACAACTCCTTTCATTCCGATTCCGCGAGCTTTTCTGCTTCCTCTTTATCGATCTCTTTGACGTCTGTCGTTCCCTCTTTCCACGAGAAATTATGGACTGGCCCGTTTGATTGATCCAATTGCACACATCGATAAAAGGGAGAGATAAAAGAGAGGGATAAATGGTGGAAGCTATGCTGGTATCTGCCAATGTTTTGAAAGAAAACTCTGAAAGGAACCCTTGGAATCTGTCGGAGGCTTTCATGAATAGGCGGCGATATTTCGCTTTTGCGTTTGCCACACGGTTCACTTTTCACATAGACTAAGCGCAGTGCCGGAGTCGGGTAGAATAACGATCCCCATTTGCTGCGAGCTTTATCATATCCTCCATCCGTAGCAACTTGAATCTTCAAACGTTAGTCCAGGTGCCAATGGGATATCCGTGCTTGGGTCCTTGCCCTCTTCCCAAACAATATCACGAATCGTCCCAAGAGAGAGCTGTCCACCAAGCTCTCCATCCATAGATTGGGCTGTCAGTATAACTCGAGATCCAAGAGAATAATAGACCTCAGCCAGAAGGTTTTCGGCTTGATCTTTATTGGCCGTTTTGGCTCCCAATTCCTCGTGGATTGCTTCGAACCTTTTCACTAGCATGCCGCTATCCCTGAGCCCTCAGCCTGTTGTGGTCGAAGAGATCTACCTAGGCGTTGGTGCTATAGAGACGCAAACTAGCTTTCATGAACAGGCGGCGATATTTCGCTTTTACGTTTACCACACGGTCCATGTCTTCAAAGAGGGGTTTGAGGTGGTCAAAGATATCCGCTGCATCTCGATACTCGTTCACGGCTTGGGATCGAGATCGGGAAATGATGTGTCGAGCGGCACGTCCGGTCAAAAGATGCAATTTCATGCTCTGACACGTCAGGATTGGGGGATGGGGGATCTTGTAAGTTGTCGGATTTCTCAGGTCGAACTGAGGCGGATTTATTTTGGTTCTGCCTATTGAGCATAGGCATCACGGAATTGGTTTCATTCGTCAAGGATGGCGGTATCCTTAAGGATGTCGTCCTTTATAGCTGATATGTATGTCCTCGTATTCAGCTATTATGTTGTTCACTATTCTGTAGACTAGATCACGCCCTGCTGTTGGTGTTTAGTCCTAATCATTTCCGTGCGAAGAAGCATGGGCGCTGGCGTGGTGTTTTGGTAGTTTTTCGTAGAGCGTAAGGGGGTTCATCTCCCAAGGGGTATTCCAAGTCGCGGTGATTCTCCCATCCGCTGCACGAACCCAACAATTTTTTCGTTCGCGGTTCGCCCAGGCGTCCATCAAAGTGAATTTGCTCCGTCTGAGGTCTCCCATCGTTTCTTGATTGACCTCTGTTTGCATTTGCTTGACGTCGATCGGCTCACTGGTGGACCCTCCTGAGTTCTTCAGAATAGTTACCACTGGTTTGCATTTCCTGTATGTATTCTGTGGCCCTTTGGTTGTTGAAATTGATATGTAGTAACGATCGGGTTGTAGATGTGGGTATGGGATCCATGACTCTCTTCGTGAGGTTCGTTCTGGTTCTTCTGTTTTGAATTCCGGTTCTTGTTCACATGGCTCTTCTATATGATAGTAACCTCCAGGATTGGTTCATTGAGGTCGCGACCACTGGGATCATGATCGATGCTGGTCGTGCGCTTTATTATGATACATTCTTTCTTGAGGTCGCGTGCTGCAAAAGGATTTCTGCCGCCACTAGTCCC
The DNA here is from genome assembly GCA_002240705.1 of Elaphomyces granulatus. Taxonomy (NCBI): domain Eukaryota; kingdom Fungi; phylum Ascomycota; class Eurotiomycetes; order Eurotiales; family Elaphomycetaceae; genus Elaphomyces; species Elaphomyces granulatus. The sequence goes on from NPHW01003270.1 coordinate 6,477, forward strand.
AAATTAGAAGCTTCTCTAGACATACCGCCTACCGATCCCGATGGGCATTATTATTGGTCCAAAACCGCATCGTGCTCCTTTTTATGTATCATATTTTTTTGTTGTCAATTCATATTCTATACATCCTCTACATAGGCACAACCGTCTTATTTAGAAACGACTGTCACAGTAAACTCTTTCCTTCCAGGCTTTTTCTCTTTCTCCCGACTCTTTCTCTCAACCTTTTTAACTAACTACCTAGTAGTAGGTATATATTTTGCCTACTGGGACTGATGAACCTCACCTTACCTTTTTTCAAATTCCATTCCAATTCGATGTCTCGACTGCTCCAAAGGCGGGCAGGAGAGTCCTTCCTGCCTTTTTTCCGGCAGCTTTCCTCCACCACCACCATGACGACGACACGCCTGTTCTCGTTCCGCTTACCCAGGCGGCGACTGATCCTGAATCATCTGAGCCATTTTAGATTCGTGGCTACAGCGCGATGTTTTTTCTCCCTATCGGCCCGACCGCGACCACAACCACGCGCTCTTCGAGCTGCTGCTCCTTTTAGACCTCGCGTTCCCGGTGGTGGTCTCAAACCGGGCACTCTTATTTTCTCTCCGACTACTAACAACACTTTGCCAACTGTTCGGGGCTTTCGGGCCCTTCGACGGCTTCATTCTTCCAAGCCGAGCCCTTCTTCCCCCGCCGCTTCTTCGCAGTCCGGGTCGCATTCTCTATCGCAACGGCTCCGCAAGCTGTTCCGCGAGTATGGTTGGTCGGCCTTGGGTGTGTACCTGCTGCTCTCGGCTCTGGATTTCCCTTTCTGCTTCGCGGCGGTGAGACTCCTGGGTGTTGAGAGGATTGGGCATTATGAACACGTTATCGTCGAGGGAGCGAAGGACGTATTCAGAGCTGTTTGGCCGTTCAATCGCTCCCGTCGAGAGGAACTGAGGGATGGGCAGCAAGTAGTTGCCGGAAATCGAATTCCAAGGTCATACAATCACGGCGTTAGAGAAGCGGAAGAGAGGAACTCTGGTGAGGGGGCAAGTACGTTGATAACTTCCCTTTTTAATTCTGGTTCTACTCCCTTTCCACCTGCCCTGCTTGCTAAATTTATCATTACCTAGGCATATGGACGCAACTCGCTCTCGCTTACGCAATACATAAAAGTTTTATCTTTATCCGCGTGCCATTGACTGCTGCCGTCACCCCAAAGGTTGTGAAGACACTACGACAATGGGGCTGGGATATCGGGAAACGGGGACCAAGAAGCAAGTAGAATAGCCGTCTGTCACTCGGGAATCGGAAATCTGGATATATATTTCTCCTCTCTCCTTCCTAGACCACAGCATTGGCGCAAAAGCGATTTGAGATAGAAGATAGAATTCTAATTTGCCTGTATAATAGTAATGCCAACCCCCCGCCCCTTCACCCGCCCCAAGAGATTATGTACTGGAAAATTTAACCATATAAAGAATTCCTAGCACAAAAGAAACAAGTTAAATCTTCTAGCCTTTTGATCCGGTGGAAACGTTACTAAGGCGCCATGAAACGAATGATTAGAAAGTGAATCAAGCCTCCCACTGAAAGAGAAATGAAAAAAAAAACCCCGAAATGGGCTGAAGAACAAACCAGGTATCATGGATGTCAACAGAATCTCAGGTTTAAACAAGGATTATAGGATATGTACCACAGGATGGCAAGAAAGGGTGAAGGGAAACAATAAAAATTTACATGTCAATCGTATCATTGAACCGTAATATACCATTGGCCTTCATCATACCATTAACCCCGTCGGGCATGCGATATGCCCATTCGGCGGCGACACCCATCGCGTTGGCAGCTGCCAATGCCGTGGACCTCGTCGGCCGTCCAGGGTCATCAGAGGTGTCGGCCACGAGCACAAGCCCTTGCTCTTTAATAGTCTTCACAAGAGCAGGCATAACGTTCTATACCAAGAAAAAAATCAGCCACCATCTCAAGGATTTGAAGCCGCTCTAAACGGATATACATTGGCGCCGTCGAGACATACCAATAGGCTTGACCGGCAGATTAGGCCCATAAAATTATTACTTTGCGCTATTCGTGCGGATTCCTTTATCGACATAGAAGCTCTGCCGCTACTTTGAACCACAGGTTGTGTTTCCACGTCATGAGCCAGATCTCGAATCTGCCCTAGATCATTGCAGAGGAGGACTGGGTCTTATGCAAGGGAAAGGTTAGCTTCAAGACGGAAAACAAGGGGAAAGACCGGGGGAAGGAGGTTGCGCTCGCTGCTCTTCTAGCAGAATACCTGTCAATACTCACAATTTGGCTGTTTCCAGTTCAAAGCTGTACATATGTTCGCGTTGTATGACGTGAAGACGATGGAGCGCATGAAATCAGGGGTTTTCTCCTTTGATGCTCTCGCATGGTCGAAGACGTCTGTTAGGATAGCATCTGCAAATGTGTTGATATCGGCCAAAGAGCCCAAGCCCAGATTTCGCTCTTCCATAACCGACGGATAGAGAATGGAGAGATTAACATGAATTCCGAGAGGAAGATGACCGAGAACGTCTCTCAAGGACAGGAATGAGAATGCAAGCATCTTATGTATCTCGGCGATATCGTTAGCGTTTGCTGCTCCAAGGGACTCCAGGAATGAATGAGGATTCACGCCTCTCTCTTGGCCAATGGATATGAACTGATTATGGCTTAGGCAAGCGATCGGTATCTCAACCCCGTGATGATCTAGAACAAACAATGGATATAAGACTGGTCGTCTATCCTTCGTCAGCTGGACGAAAAGCTGAACGTAATCCCCGGAAAGACTGGAGCCAGTTATCAGTCCGTTGTGGTCTGAATCAAAAACACTCGTTGCTTTCCAGTATGTCGCAAAGTGTGTGATTTCCAAAGGATCGCCATAATATGGCTTGATGACCTGAAAATGGAAGCGAATCTGGCCAATTGAGCGTAACCGAGGATCAAACAGCGGCAGACAGCAGGATCCTGCGCTGGACTGTTCCGCGGCGAACAGTGAGGGCAAAGCGACGCTCTTTGCTATCACCTTCGATCCAAAGGTGGGGAAAATTTCGAAATCGACTGCAAAGGTGTCCAGATTATCGATTTGAAAAGACACCGTTCTGGAGTCCTCCTGAATCGGGAGCATGATCGTTCGTGGGATCACGTCCGAGTGCTTAGAGGAAATCGTCAGTCGAGCCGCTGGATAGCGAGCCGCCTGGTCGAAGACGATGGAGCCCAGACCGGATTGTTTCAAATATATTTGAATAAAGGCCTTTGTATCCAGGAAATTATGCCCATATCGTCGGAGAGGTATGATCGGTGGTGGAAGAGACAAGTCCGGGATACCGTCAGCGGTTTCCATATCCGTGGACAGAGCTGTTTCCATACGACATTCATTTTGCATAGAGGTGCGACCTCCGACTTGAAGCCCGTTGAGGACATCGAATGGCCGATGGGGAAGGCTAGAGTCGGTACGGCTAGACCATAAAAGTACCATGCATTCAAGATGCCCTTCCCACGCTGCATAATACATTGCCGGAAGGCCTTTCTCGTCCACGGCGGATGCATCGACACCGAGTTCCAAGAGTGTTCGCAGGCAACCTACGCATCCCTCACTTGCGGCATGGAAAAGGGGCGTCCATTGATAGAGTTTATCCTTCTGATCGAGGTCCGCTCCGTGCTGCTTGAGAAGTAGCAGAAGTTCAGGCGATCGACATGATCGCGCGACCAGATGCTGAGGGTACAAGCCCTCGGCGTCCGGGAGCAAGGAAGCCTTTCTTTCCAGGAGCATTTTCGCGATGGGGATGGAGCCATGTTGACAGGCCAAGTTGAGCGGGACGTGATCAGATTCAGATGCTGGATCGATTCTTGCCTGGCTGCAAAGGAGCTGCTCCGCGCACTCCAACTGGCCTTTGACGATGCTATGGATTAGGGGCGTGTAGTTATCATGATCCATAAAGTCTACGGTTTGCGGCCCGGCCGCCAGGAGATCGCGGACCATTTCCACACGGCCATGCATACAGGCATAATGAAGGGGGTTCCGACCGTAAACGTCACACCTTGAGATATCAACGCTGCCTGTCAGGCCGGATTTGAAGACGAAATGTCGTCCTGAGATGGCCGCCTCGTGGAGACAGTTGCGCCCATTGATGTCATCTTCCGCATGAAGATCCACCAACCCGCTACCTAGCAGAATCCCCAGTATCTCATCTGAGAACTCCGGCACCGCAGCCAGAAAGGTACGCGTTACTCGATCTCGAGCGTCTGGGGAGGATTGAAGCTTCGCAATCCAATCTCGCAGTCTCTGCAAATTCCCCGAGGCGGCCGTATGCAGAACTTGCAGATCGGACTCGTCATCCTCTCCGAGGAGTTGGCCTGTCCGCTCCAGGGGGCGAGCTGCATCGAATTGAATATTTTCTCCTTCGGCCCATGCCTCTAGCTCGAGTCGGGCAGTCGTGGCCCGATCGGAGGTGTCTCGGAGCACTTCTCTATTGAAGCAGGGTTGCACTTCAACGGCCCGGTGGAGGTACAGCTCTTTCATTCGGGACTAAAAACCAGATTAGCCAGAAAGCATCTATGAAACGAGGTCACGGTTGACCATGGATAAAGGACATTGGCTGTTCGGACCTTTGAGGTTTTATCCCACTACCGTCTTCGTCAGCGTTCCCAAACCCAGCAAACTCGCGGATGCTGCCATATACATGTACACATATCGACGAACCTTTTTGAGTATTTTTGACACAGCAGTCTCGTTGACTTCGACGAAATGCTTTGTATTGTAAGCCCCAAGCATGTGACAACCCTTTCCGGGGAGATTTTGCCAGATCACTCACCTGAAGCTTGTTCAAGTCGCTGTCAAACTGCTGAAAGCCTTCAAAGAGCGAAACGAAATTGGCGGTGACCTTCGAGTTGGCGGCCGTGCGAGATTGAATGACTCGCTTTTTATCAAGTAGGGTTTTCAGTCGCTGCGAGAACTAGAGCCATCGGGGGTTTTATTTTTTTATATTTTAGGAACATGCAATGTCGTCAATTTAGGTAATTACGTCCCCTTACCTCGGCTTCCTTCTGTAAGTAAAAAGCATTCACTTTCTCTATCTCGCGTTCCTGTTGCGATAGATTAGCACCGAGTCTTGAAAGGGAGCATGTCGTATGGAAGCATACCAGGCGAAAGAAGAACACTTCCTTGTTGGCCCGCAGGGCAGCCTGCGGATCAAGGACCTCCTGTGCAACATCTGCGGCACCTTGGGCAGGGATCTTCGGGGTTGCACTCAGTTGCTTGATAAGCTGCGGATGACGAAAAGAAGTTTTGTTAAAAGAATTATTCCAATGTAGGACCAACACCGAATACTTACCTTCTTGAGGGCCTTGTAGTTGACAAAGCTTGCGGCATACTCGGGAAGGTCAAGGTGTCTTTGTTGAATATGCTTTCCGAACTTCCTGCAAATGAGTCGAGGTTCAGTGTTAAGACCAAAAGATAACAGAGGAGGGAAACGAATCAATCAAATCACATATCGGAAAACCATCATCGAACGAGGAAGGTGTTTGTTGGGATGGGGGAGAGAGAAGAATGCCAAAAAGTTGAGCATGAGCGTCCGTCCAACTCCGCTCAGCTGATTCCACCTACTTGTGTGCTTCGCTTGCGCTCTTTGTTTAGAAAAGGCACTGGGATACATTGGAAGCACATACATCTTTCACAGTTGAGCCACTGGCTAGAAGTCCCAAGCTCTCAATTTACCTGAGCCTCCAACGTTCGACGAGACAGAGCTCAGTCGAGACGAGTCGCAGGCCAGAAATAAGAAAGAAAAAGGGAGAGATCGAGTAGAGAAAGAAAGAGAGAAGAAAAAGAAGAAGAAAACAAGCCAATTGTCCAGACTTTCCAGCAAAGGTTGACACCACCGTAACCCACAAAACGTCATCCAATATGTGAACACCGGACCCGATCCTCCAACCAAGCACGAGACGAAGAAGGCTGAAGGCGCGTCAGAAATCGAACCCAACCAGCAATGTCACCAATAATAAAGCGAAGAGAAACAATCCAAGTGTCCAGGGAGTCCAAGGTGCTTTTGCTAGACAATGATATTGATATCGTATCGACCCGGTGGGGCTAGAGAAAAATCACGAACGTGAGGTCAGTGCTTGTGGCCGCCTTGCTGTTCTGTTGCACGAACGTGGATCCGGCCGGATATTCAGCCCTTTCTTTCTTTCCTTTTGTCCTCCTCCAGGATGACGAAGGCAGAGGAGAAGACAAGTGAGCTGATCAAGAAGCAGAGGAGATGAGGAAAGCCCAAGACAAATATCAACGTGACCACGAGACTCACAGCTCTCGAGAGGAGGAGGATGATGATGATGATGATGAAGGTGAGGATAGAAGGATTCTACTTACTTCTCGATATAGCAGGTGGTTCTTTCTTGGGGTGGGGGGGGGGGAAGAAAGAGAGAACTTGAAGCGCAAGGCGAAAGAGAAGAAATTAGTTAGGATTAAGATTAAAGAATGGTGTACAGACATGTACAGTACAGTTACTGTACATACAGACAGATAGATACATACATGTATGTATGATGATGTACGTCGTGACAGCTGTCTGTTATTACAAAATTCAACAAATTACTTATTATTAACCTATTATTAATTATACAACTTCATAAATATGTAATAATAAAAACCCCTCTACCACAAGCTCATGAAAGAACTTGAACCGTCATCCTCACTCTATGACGCCAGCCGAGGGAACTAGCTTGTACCCCTCCAATCAATACCACCCTCGGAAGCACGTTCCAACAAGTCCGGTCTGAATCTGTCCGTCATCCCAATGATCCCATGGCGGACTTTCTACATGTAGAGAAAGGAGAAGATACATAGAAGGAGCATGCTAGGGTAACGATGATTTGCATTATTGTAATAAGTTAACATGTGACACCATCCAAACTTGTCCAAACTTGAACGTCAAGACGGAAGCATCCGTGGGACATCTGCATCAAGGCTAAACCAAGAGAAGAAAAAAGACAAATTGAAGTGGATTTCAAAGAAACTCAATCGTACGTAAATGCAAGGATTATATAATTATTCAGAAGGTATACGATAGATACCTAGGTATATATACTTTGTATTGGCATGAACTATCCTCGTTATGCCTCAGATAGCCCAGAAGGGGAGCGATTGGATCAGGCCAGATGCCTTCGGGACTTTTGCCTCCCAAAAATTCAACAGAAGAATAGCATCGAAGCACAAGGAAAATAAAATATATAAATGGGTTGAGAAAAATGCCGAAGAGAAAAAAGGATGAAGTTAAAGAATAATTGAAAATGGAAAATAAAAAACACGCCAGACATGTATGAGAAGGTATCTACGTCATTCCCAAAAATTAAAAAAAAAAAGTGGCATAGTCACCTATACAACAGACAACAGACATGGCCAAGCAGATGACAACGAGATATGAATCGAACTAAATCCTGGTAGAGAGGGAACCAAGACGAACCCCGAATGTTTCCGGGGAAAGGACCTTATCCATCGTGGTAGTGTCAAGTAGAAAGGGCCACTGATGCCAGGGCGATGGACCGAAGGGAGGACGATAAGACCGGCGAAGTCTATAGGTGGCTAACATAATCAATCTTTGGAAAGGATCATGGGGCGGACTCAACGTCGGCGAGCCGGAGAGGGAGAGAGGGACGGGGGGCACTCTAGAAATTCTGTGCAATGCCGCCTTGTTGGGGGAATACCGATGGATTTTCAATCCTCGTGTTCCGCCTGGCTTGGACATCTCGAATGACTGGATGGGTCCCTCCATATTGCTGGTCACCCTGCTGCGGATTCACATCACCGTAGTAAGGGTTCCCGTCGTCGTAAAAGGGTCCGCCAGGAGCCGAACTACCCATGGGGACATCCTCCGAGTTTTCGGAAGGATTGGTATACGCTGAAGATGCATTCGATGGATCCCGGTGGATGTCGGTCTGACGGTGAGTAGCAGCCGCAGGACCGGTACCTAAAGCAGCAATCGTCTCCGAGTCGCCCGAATCTGGACGGCCTGTACCATCAGAATATTGCATAGTTCCCTCGCTGGGAGACCCAGGGTGATTATAGGCAGCGGCACTTCCATTATCTGATAACGCCAACCCAATTCCGGCGCCGCTTGAGAGATTGGTGGACGGCTTTCGGGGATTCGATGTCGTTCCCCATCCTCGGTACCCTGAATCCGCTGCACCCACTGCGGGAAGGGTTGGGTCTCGGTTCGGATTGAAACTGTACTCTTCCACCTCTTTCCGGCGCTCCTCTGCGGCTGCTTTCTGAGCCTTATGTCGCTTCCACCAAAATAGCAGAGCTAAGATTATCAATGCCACTGATGCAACGGGTACCACGACAGCCACCGCAATTGTTCCACCGGCGGAGAGCCCACTAGAGGGTTGAGCTGTCGTCGAGGACGAAGGCAGTGCTCCGCTTGTCGTTGTCGAAGTGGAAGATAAACTCGTGGATGATTCGGGTGTAGACACGATCTCAGCAGTTGAAGTTTGAACTATCGTCGTTACGCCCCCATTTACTCCTGACGACGTCACCTCAATTGTGACAATAACACGGGATGAAGGTCCTGCAGCTCCGGTATTCGCTGCCGCTGGAGGTACGGTGCTTTGCGCGGCACTTTGGTTGGGATTTTGTAGGGTGTTTTGCTGGGGATTTGGCAGGCTACTTTGCTGGGACGGCTGGGACTGGGACTGCTGCTGGGACAGAACGGCGTTACTAACCGGGCTCGAACTTGTTGCCACGTTTGAGGCCTGTGGAGCCTGCGTCGCAGACGACACAGGTAGCGCCGGGTTCGCTGACGTGCCGCTGTTGGCCGTAGCAACTAGTTTTGAAGAGAGGTGGTAAGCAACACGCTCAGCCCATTATTGGTGGAACTTCCAACAAAAAGCGCAAAGGACCGACTCATACCTGGATTTGTAGAATTACTTGGCATTTCGAATTCAAGCGGGGGTTACACACCCTGTTGGGTTCTCTTGAATCACAGATCGATGGTGCGCTGCAACGAATTCCAAGACTGGAGAAGAGCGAAACAGGGAATAGCCCAAGAAAACTGACGGTTCACACTAGGCCCATTCACGTGAGCCACGCACGTCCTGTCAATTGGGGGTGGGATGCGCTCACAAATCGAGACCATGAAATTCAAGGAAACAAAGAAGGGGTGGGCCCTAGACTTAATTCCCATGTGGCATGAGGTGATATGAAGTGGGCAACAGAGACTATGGTAGTAGGCTAAAGCAGTGAGTGATTAATATTGGTTCTTCAAACAGCTTAAGCGAGTCACTTGGATCGTAGGTTCAGAGGAGCGGGCGAAGATCTAGAAGGGAGAGGAGCAGTGAGATATGCACGGTTTGTTCGATGATGATTGCGGCGTGCCGCGTAGATGTAACTCAGAATCAACAGAGTGTCCACCTTGACCTCAACGAGGGAGGTAGATCAGGTGTTATACAGCAGTACAAAAAGAGGCCATCGCCTCCCAGTGGGAGGGCTATGTAAGTAAGTGGTAAGAGACGAAGCCAGAGACCGAGAACAAAGAGAAGGTGACAAGGTGATGGTATTAACAAAGAGAGAAGAGGAAGAAGGCGAAGAACGAAGAATATTGTCTCGAACACGAACAGGGTGGCTGCCGCCAACAGGAATAATATTAGCAGACAAGTAATATGGGACTTTGGCCTTAATCCGGGTTGCAGGGAAGGAAAAACTACTGGCCGCGGTCAGCACCGCAAAAAGCAAGAAGGTGCACTAGACTAAGACTAGCAGCACTACCGAGGACTAGATGACTAGATCCATGCCACCAAGACCGGCAGCTGAGGCTACACTTGGCACATTATTCCCGATGAGATTTAGTCCTTTTATTTAGTGACTGCCTTTAAGGGGCTTGTTGCCGTCGAAATGCGTCCCAAGTCTTCTATCGGAAGTTTCTAGACTCGACTCGTTTAGAGAGTCATCTTTGATTCGGATAGTTACAGAGATCAGAAATCAGGCGAAAAGTACTAAAAAATAGGGATGCACCTATCATCTGATGGATCATGGACCCCGTCCCCCCTTATATATCATAGCCCAATTTAGCCGACCAGCATCCACCAGCATCCACTAGTACTACTAGTCTAGTTAATAATAGATCATGCATGTACATAACAGAGCCACTAATCACCAATTAGTGCAAGTGCAATATTGCCTTAGGCACCAACTCATAGCTTCCTCTTCCAATCCAGGATAACGTAATCCACCCCCAGGCGAG
>NPHW01003270.1:16724-38198 GCA_002240705.1 Elaphomyces granulatus
TCTCATTTTGTATGGGGTGTGTCTCGTCTGGGGGTGGATTACATTATCGGCTCCTCAAGTCCTCAAGTCACACACAGAAATTGAAAGTTCATGATAAAAGCCAGAAAGAGGTTAGAATTAAGACGCGGATGAGAAATAATAATAGTAGCTGTCTTTGGCGAGATATCACATCCATGAATGGGACTATAGGTTCATACCTCTAGGTAAAATCAGAAAAATGACTCCAGTCGAAGATTCGCTGGATATGATAGAATGCTATGATATCACTTATTATTATTAACCATCCGTGGCCCACGATAGTAGTAATGTACACACATCCAACACCTATATATCCGTTAAATCAAGAGCTTGGACGGCCAATTCAACGAACTCCTGGAGGCATCGAATAAACGTTAGGATATGATATGTACATTATTTTCTAAGAACTCGGTAAAGGAACAATATCCTGTAGGCAGTAATACACTATGCAGTGTTAATCTTATCGCAAACATCCTGTTTCAATATCATTCCAATTACCACGACCCCAACGAGTGCTCTCTTTCAGCATAACACTCGAAAGAGGTGAATTCCAGCGTGGATGACAACGAGGGGGAAAAGGAGCCCTCGACTCTGGACATGCAAAAGACTAAGACTCATAAACACCCCCAGCCCCAAAAACCGAGTCTGTACAACAAGTTTGTAATCAAGTGACAATTCCCGAGCCTGCAAAGTGCCTCCCGATGTTAAAACCATTGCTTGTCCAATTATGATGTAATGGGGACGGAGGTTAAATTATAAATAAAAAATAAGAAAATAAAAATAAAAACAAACGGAAAGTGGCCGCCTTGCAATATTGACAAGATAACAATACACTCTATTCTACCTACGCCTGATCCACAAAAACTAGGCGGAATTTTGCCGTCATCCCGATGGAGAACCCTGAACGTATTGAACACAATAACGAAATTGCCGAGGAACAAAGTCATTATGTAACCTCTGGAGGGGTTTCAAGATCATCATTAGAAACAACAAAATTAGATATGGTGTGTTCAGCGCATGTCCCATTGAGGACGCAAGTTGGATGTGATATCATTCTTGGTGCCAACACTATCAACCGGGAGGCGGCTAACACGGTAAGCACCGGCACGGATATTACGGGCATGGGCAGCCGAGATTCCGGTTCGGTTGCTGCGAATGCTGCCACTATCGCTGGCAGAATCACCGTTCTTAAAACGAGCTGGGGGCGCAAAGTCCAAAGACGTGAAGATACCCGATTTCCGCAATGCATGCCTGCCGGGTTGTTAGTTCGAGGAAAGAAAAGATGAGGGAGGGCATTGGGGGAAAGACGTAAAACTCACGGGCTTGGGATTACTGCAAGATCGTCAAACGAGGAAACAAGCGGGGTGTGAGCTCGCATCGGGGTGTATGTTCGTAATCCACCCTTGGGGGTCTCGGGTCGACCTTCCCTTCGCTCCTTGTATGTCTTCCCCGGTGCATAGTCAATGGGCAGTACCGACATATCATCCTTGAGCAGGTGAGGAGATGGAAGAACGTGCAAGGGGCTGGGAGGAGGTGCAGGCTTTCGAGGACCCCGTCCTGGTAGATGACCGGAAACGGATGAGAAGGCGCGAGGACCAGGATGCATAAATCCTGCGGCCGAGTTCGTCGCCATATGCCCAGGGCCTCCTTGGAAGCGTGGTGGTGCCCTAGGAGGGGGGGTCATCGCACGACGACCAACCGGCTGAGCAAAAGGCTTGGACGGTCCCCCAGAGTAGTCACCAGTAATGGGATCATAGACGACGCCATCCGTATAATACTCTGGACCATAGTGATGGTCACCCTCGTGATTGGGCCTACTATCATCGAAATATTCCTTGTAAAACGACCGGATCCTGTTGGCTCGCTGCTCCGGGTTGTCTGATGGATCTTCAGGGGGTAGAGGGCGGATTCCCATGGTCAATCGACGGGTATCAATACCATTATCATTATTGTATAAAGACTGTCTCAGGAAATCTGCAGGCGTGCTAGGACCGCCAGTCAACCGTGTCTCTTTATCGTCTGGAGAGACATGAACCACCGGAATCCCGATATCCTGATCGTCTCCATAATCACTTGCTTCATCCGTGAAGGGAAGGGAGATCCTGGGGACTTGAGCAGAGGATTTCGCTAAATCAAGATTCAGGGCAGGTGCAGAGACCTCTGAATAGTCGGAATCCGTGTGGGCATCTTCATTGTTGGACATTGTTTGCTGTTGAGACTCCTGGATTGGTGCCTTAATGGCCGTATCATATTTCGGCTGGTCGTCGGGGTCTGGCGATGCATTTCCGCTTTGAATGAAAGCCCCCAGATAGTTGTTGCTTTTCCTTAGGTCTGAAACTTCAACGCTGAGATGGCTGCTGTCCTTGTAGTCGTGATTAGAAGACTTGGGTGAAAGCTTGGCTGGGGGAGGGGTTTGTATTTTGCTTTTCTCGATAACAGGCTTCTTTGGCGCATGTGCATTGCTGTTAGGATTTGGAATCCCCTCCGGTGACGGTGAAGACCTCGACATCCGTTGCGCGTTTCGTAAGAGGCCCTGCTGCCCGTCATCCGCCTGACCGAGCTTGGTTGAACCCGTATAACTAGATGTGTCATCCTGACCCCATTTTGGATTTGACCGAAATGACCGCAGAGAAGCACTGTCACCAGTAGCCACGTTGATGGCTGGTCTATATTTGTCATTGTCTCCATTCATGGACCTTGATAGCGACAACAGAGACTCGTGAGAGTTCTGTAGCCCTGGTGGGAGAAGATAGGGATTGTGGCCTAGGTCCATTGACATTCCCTTGACATGTCCATGTCCTATTTTCTCGCTTCCCGCCATCGCCATCTCGACATTTCCGCTGCCACCTCTGCCACCTATACCCGGGGCTACTGCTTCCATTCCAAAATCGAGATCCTTGTGCTCATCATTTGCGTCTTCTCTCCGAAGTTTCTTGACATGCCGTCTGTGCAACAGGACCAGGACAATTGCCAGGCTGACGATTGGTATCCTATACGCCCGTCAGTCTCGATTCTATCTCCACTGATTAGAAGGATGGTCAACATACACAACCCCCAGGACCACTGGCAGTGTCGTCGTCATCGATGAGCTGGTAGGTTTCTCACAGGCAGAAGAGTTGTTATCCGCTGAGCACGTCGAACTTGGTGCAGAGCTTCGTTTGGCGAGACTCGCGCCATCGGGGTTGATGAGAAATGATAGGCGGTCTCGAGGCACAGGATCTGGGCGGAACGCATGATGACCATGCATCTTGCTCTCCCCGATCCTGCCCTCTCTTAAATACAGATTAGGGTAACAAAATGATGAATTGGACTATAGGACCCAGGAGAACCAGTTTTGGGGTTTGGAAATTTCCAGCAGTTCTGTGATGAAAGATGCAGCAACTCGTCGTAGTGGAAAGAAAAGGAATTTAGGACTAGAACAAATTAAGTGGGTTGCCCTGTAAAGGTGGCAAAAACATGCAAATTAAAACCTCGACTTGCACATCTTCTATCACACAGACAAACGACAAACAGAGGACTCCTTTTGGTGAAGTTCTAGTTAGTGGTTGTAAGTAAACGAAGAAAGAGCGACGAAGGTCAGTATGACCGAAGACAACCACAATTGCAGTAGCAGCAAAGAACTTCAGTAAGGAACGGCGGCCCAAGGCCAGCGAAAAGAGTGACTGGATAGCAAAAGAAGGGAAGGAAGGAAGAAGAGAAAGTTCAAAGCAAGAAGCAAGACGGGAAGTCGGAGAGGAACTAGGGTGAAAGCCAAGGAGTACCGACTTCCTCGGATCGGTCCAGTCCTGAATTATAACATTGTCACTACTACTACTTATTAGTACTAGTATGATAGTTAAGACTTATCATACATTAGGTACATACTAGAATGTGGTGAAGTCTTTTAGTATGCGAAGAAAATTTGCTTTCCATGGATGCAGTCCACAAACCTTGGGGCCACCTGCAGCCACAGAGAGGAGTGGAGAAACGAGAAACGCGACCATTAACTATTGGATGAATCAGACCGCCATTGGCCACTTGCGATTAGTTGGCTGCAAGCGACTGTTCTTTCCCTTCTTCGTTTTTGTCCCTCCTTTAACCCTTGAAAACGAATTTCCCAAGTTCCCAGATGACAAACCAACCAAAATGCTGTATTACAGTAACGTTGAGATCCCAGTTTTTTTTTTCTCTCTTTTTTGCTGATTACCGCACGACCATGTTCTGGATTTCGTAAGCGGCTTATCACTTTGACTGCATTAGCGTCAGGAACGCTTACCAGAATTGCCCAATCAAAGCACCGAATCAAATTGCCAACCAAATAAGTCTCCATCGGCTAACCACGGATCCCATTAGCCCATCGCCGAGAAAGGGATGGTGGAAGAAGCCAAGGCTTTAGTCAACGGTTCGGTTGCCGTCTTTGAGAAACATGTTGAGAAAGGGGCAACCTCCATTTGAGAATTATTTAAAAAATAAAGATAGTTGAACATATTGCAATTTAATGCCATATTATATGTATTATACTGATTTATCACCGAAAGGAATGGGATTGTATGTACTGTATGTGGGTAATCGACACAGTTAGGTAGGAGATGGACACAAGAACACAGAATGTATTCAGGTGATGGTCTGTTGAAGTTCTTAAATTTATGGAGCTGAGACGCCGGTGCTTGAAGATATGATGGTAGTACATGATGTGATTAGGGATAACAATAATTCCACCTGAGTCCTGACCCATCTTCCCACAGTTCAATAATCAACCTGTCACAGGCTAGCCTTGGAAGTTGTATAGCTTATTAATGTTCCTCATTTGAGAGCCATCTCTAGATAAGGATATACCATCCTTATCTACAAATCGATGAGATGGATGTGACAATCAATAATGAGGTCATTCAAAGATTCTAGGATGCAACACAAGGGTCTCCAAGACCAACAAGTAATAAATGCAATTCTAATAATAATTTCTTCCCCATGGAGTTATGTATGATACATAACTATTATGATATATTACATATTCCTTTCCCAATCGTACCAAGTGCGAGGGAGGGTTCCTAGACCGGCAGTTGTGAACTATGATAGATTGCTTCCTTCCTAGTCCATATACACACATACGTATGCCACTATTCAATCTTTGACCGCCGAATCTCAACCCATATGTATCATCGATTTTGGCGATAACCAATAACCAATAGCCAATAATGAATAATAAGAATACAATCTTATCATATCTCAAATGCCGCTTTAGCTTATCGATGCCATATATGAAGTAATTATCAATATATCATCCCTCGAATCTTATCAAATTTAACAATACAGTTAATAATATAATAGATAATAGAATAACCACTTTTGTTGAGGAATTAATAATAACACACTTCAAGATATATGATACGAAGTTGAAGTATCTATTCCTATTAATAGAACCATGTAACTATGTGGAGCTCTTTAAAGTCAAACGAGCGCTAAGTTTAGAGTCCTCAGATTAGGACTAGCCGCGATAAAATAGCTGCACGTGACATCTATACATATAGTGGGAATTTCTCTCCCTTTTTCACATGCTGTCATATTACTCAAGACAACACAGGATTAAACAATATCCTAATGGTTGGTGACTTGCCAGTAGCAATTCAAAATGGTTGGCCTATCCTCATGTTCCTGGACAGTTCCTGCCTGCGAAATTCAGTTGAGAATCGAGGTTGTCATCCTGGAAGTGTACAGTATTTGACATCATGGCCAAAAAGTTGCAAACCTTGCATATTTGCAATAGCCAGATGGACTGCCTAGTATCAATTTTATCATTATCATCATGAAAAAAGCAGTGAGATATGTATGTATGTATGTATATGTATATGTACATTGAAGTTATGTGAACAGTGAAGTTATGTGAAGTTATCTGTTCCATGTTTATTTTCTGGGACAATGAAGTCATCACTACATTCTTGACCCCACAATGTTTTCTTCACCGCACATGTCAAAAAACTTCTATTCTGTTCTTACTAATTACTTGCTGATCAGGATCCATATTTGAAATTGTATGCACTCTCTATCATCTTCAAGTTTGAATTCTAGTATCATAGTATTGTGATTGAGGGAGTTGATTCATTGAACATTGTTCTCTTTCAATCATACAGTCTACCACCATGGATCCTTTAACAGAGGATCTGGAGATGGCCGAGGTGGATGCCGACCGCGGTCATCCAATTCTTAATATTGACAACCGCAGGAGTGCTGATCGATCAGAGTCGATCTCTTCGGATGCTTCCAGCCCTACCTCTGAGGCTGAGGAGGGTGATGACATGAGCAGAATAGAGACCCAGCACGACCTGGAACGACACCCCACAGCCTTGAGCCGCATCGCTACTCAACGAAGCCAACATATTGGAACGGTAGGTGCTGGGGTTAGGACCCATATCGTCAAGACACCTTTGCCGCCTTTTGGTGCTGGCAAGCCATATCCACCGCCTCTTCCGGAGAAGGAAGCCTATGTTGTTGAATTCGACGGTCCAGATGACCCTTTACATCCTCAAAATTGGCCCTTTAAGAGAAAGTACGGCCGAGAAAGTCCGCCTCTAGGGCGCTGTAAAAGGACGTATTAACATCTCCATTAGGCTCATCACAGCCGTGGTGCTCACATTTACGACCCTGGTTTCCACCTTCACCAGCAGCATTTTCTCTACAGCCACGACGAATATTGCTCAAATGTTTCATGTCTCTCCAGAAGTGGCACTGTTGGGCCTTTCCCTTTATGTCCTTGGTTATGCCACTGGGCCGATTTGCTGGGGACCTCTGTCAGAACTACGTGGAAGACGCTTGCCTATTCTAATCGCCATGTTTGGTTTCACCATTTTTCAATTTGCTGTCGCCACCGCAAAAGATCTGCAAACAATCATGATCAGTCGATTCTTTGGAGGCTTCTTTGGAGCGTGTCCCATAGCAGTGGTGGCTGCTGTCTTCTCTGACATCTTCGACAATTATACTCGTGGTCTCGCCATAACCCTCTTCTCAATGGCCGTCTTCACAGGACCGCCTTTCTCCCCCTTCATTGGTGGGTTTATTGTTGATAGCTATCTAGGATGGCGCTGGACCGAGTATCTCACCGGCATCATGGGTGCCTTGGCATTGGTTCTTGACGTGTTCTTTCTCCAGGAGACTTACCCGCCAGTCGTACTGATTAGAAAAGCCGCGGATTTACGTCGTCGCACGAGGAACTGGGGGATCCATGCTAAGCAAGAGGAGATTGAGATTGACTTTCAGGAACTCATTCGGAAGAACTTCAGCCGTCCCATACGGATTTTGATAACGGAGCCAATAGTGCTACTCCTCAGTATCTATGTGTCTTTTATATATGGCCTCCTTTACCTCTTCCTAACCGCCTACCCGATCGTGTTCCAGCAAATCCATGGCTTTAATAAAGGCTTGGGTGGCTTGCCCTATTTTGGCATTATCTGTGGGCAACTTCTCTGCGGGATATTCATCATCTGCCAGCAGCCGTCATACAATAGGAAACTCCGAGCCAACAATGGCGTACCTATCCCTGAATGGCGTCTGCCTCCTATTATAATAGGAGGCGCCGCGTTTGCTGGAGGGCTCTTTTGGTTTGGCTGGTCTGGCTACAGGGCTTCTATCCACTGGATTGTGCCTACATTATCTGGGCTTTTGACAGGCTTCGGCCTTCTCGCTATCTTCTTGCAATCACTCAATTATATCGTGGATGCGTATCTTTTATTGTATGACCCGCTTTCTTTTTCGCACCGTCCCGGAACTATTAATTATTTTCTTGAAGTTGCCCTAGTACATAATGGTGACCGTCTCTCTAGTGCCGCCTCCGCTGTTGCTGCAAATACCTTGTTACGTTCCCTGGCCGGAGCAGGATTTCCATTGTTCTCCCAATATATGGTATATCTATATCTTGATCTTCATCTTTTCCTGATCTCAACTCCCTAGAGTTTGCCTCTTCCGCTGACTTGACGTTCTGGATAACTAGTTCCATAGCATGGGCGTCAACTGGTCCGGGACACTGCTCGGATGTGTAGCCTGCCTCTTGTTCCCCATCCCTGTTCTTTTCTATCGTTACGGCCATCGCCTGCGCGCAAAGAGCAAATTTGCACCGACTTTCTTCCCAACGCCGCAATCTCACACCGCTGAGAACCAAGCATAGGTTGATATCATAGTTGAAGGAAAAGCAAAGGAGAAGACTGAAAGTCCTTTGGTTCTAGTTAATAATTAATTTGCTCTCATCCCCTTTTTTTTTTCGAGATGAGGCTGGCCCTTTCTTTAATTTTTCTCCGCCTGTCTTCTTTTCTTCGCTGCCAATTCCGATTATTCAAGATACCCACAATGTGCCCTAGAATGGAAATAGGGGGCATCTTGCTTTTCTATGGGGAAGCAACAACTACATAATTATTAGGCATATATATTAAAACCAGCAAGCTGGAATGATGCAAAAAAACTCCTGTTGTAACGTCAGGTAAATGTTCTACAGCTGCCATATTTAGATGTCCCATGCGCCATTGCCCATAACGCCTGAAAACGTAACACTTTGGTTTGACGTTTTCGCCTTTCTTGCCATCCCAATATATGTATACCTTCTTTATCATATATAGGAAACGAGGTTGGTATGAAAGGTAGGGATCGATGTAGTGAGCATTGTGGGCCTCAATACGACATGATTTCTTCCCATTTGCTGGCTTGCAGTGGACTGTCATGGTCCCAAATCCAGTTATAGGGACTTCACTTTCGCCTGCTACATATAACATGTTCGCCGGGTTTGGCGGCACGGTAGTTGGTAAGACGAGATTTATCGTTGCAAACATGTTAAGGAAGGATTTGGTGAGAGGATAAGTATGATATGATGCTTTGGTGACAGCCTTACCCATGGGCTCCGAATCAGAATCATCATCAGTCAGATTCTCTTCTTTGCCTTTCGAATTTCGATACCTTTTGACAGTTGCATCTCTGCTTTCGTCCTTGGTTTTTCCGGCTACATACACGCTTTTTGCAAGACGAGGATTTTCCTCAAGCTTTTCGGAGATTTTGTCCAATACGGCTTGATTGGGAATCCACCCTTGCGGTCGTATGGATTCATGAAGGTAGAACCGCCTTTTTTTAGCTTTCGTCACAGTGCCTGAGGCATCGTTGTTGCCTCTCCTTTCTTGTCTTCTTTATCGTTTGAAACCCATTTCTGCTTTCCTTTTTCCTGAGTCCTTTCTATTGTCGTTCCAGCGTCTGAATTCATCAACAGGTTTGTGTAGGTCGTTATGTTTATTTAAGGGTTTGTTGACCTTAATGAACCATGCCGCAGAAGCTTTGATCAATAATTTCTATAAAGAATAGGAAGGTAAGGACAGCTCGTTTCCCTTGTACATACAGGTGGGTCAATCTTTTTGCATTCAACATAGACGTTATCCCATTGCATTAGCCGTTCGTCAAGTGACAAGTTCCTGAGAGCTTTGCTATGTAAGACGTTTCCATGCCTCAATTAGGTCTCGTTCGCGTATCTCGGCTGTCGGTGCGAATCGTTCCTTCAGTTTGTCAAGAATAGAGTGAACTGAATCAAGGTCTCTGATATAGACTCTATTCGAATTGGTTACGGTGTCCATGATAAAAATATGAAGATCCGCCAATGCCTTTTTGCGGGCATCATATTTCGTAATGTCTCGTCTTCTTTCCCATCTAAACTCCTTCTACTCGTCTCTCTCAGCCTCTGCAGGATCTTCTACTGATTTAGCGTTTGGTTTGACTGATCCAGGAGTGATTCGTGGAGGATAGGTGTGCTTTGGAAGGTCGGATTCTGGAGTATCTGGATTGACATAACTCCGCTTTGAGCCGGATTCCATCGAACCAGTCCTTCCAGTCCTTGGACGTGGCCAAAATTATGGAATTGCTCCTTTCAGACGACATAATGATAGATAATACCTAGGCAAGCGTCGGAACTCCCTAGTATTTAGGGTGATTCTCTGGACACGTGGACTAGAGTCCTCCAGGAGAATGTTGGATACCTTCGAGCGATGGTCGGAAGGAGAAGGTTGGATTGACTTGAATAATGAGACAATGCGTGTGTCACGCAAAGCAGTGTTGGCAGTGGTGACGATGAAAGAGTCAGTTAATGATGTCCTCAGGATCTAGAACGGGCGCATAACTACAGTGAGTATGATGGAAATGCATCCATATCTCCTAAATAACTATGACCTCACCTAGGGGCTGGTAGCATGTCATACAGAAAAGGATGCATATCAGAAAATATCCTTTTAAGGGAAAAATTCTTTGTAAGATATGTGCACGAAGAAATGAGATGTGAATCACAAAGGAGGTGACCAACATGGGGAACAGAAGGGCTAACAGACATGACTTGAATTTAGTAAACCCCATAATAATTATTCCGTAAGATAGAATCAGCTTTTGAAGAACACGTTAGTAGAGAGTGTTGGCCAATTTTTCTCAAACGAAAACGGTGACAGCAGCAACGGTGATGATGGAGAGGATGATTATCTATCTCCATTAGCTTGAGGCACGGCAGCTATGTACCCCAAGAAGTGAGATGGGATGTTGACTAGAATGTATTTAATCCCGTTTTTGCAGTAAAGGATGTATTTGCTAGCGACGTTGGCGAACACATTTAGAGTGAAACTGGACAGGCAAGATTCCCTTGGCCCCCCGTCGTATGTATGAACGCCAATATTTTGCCTTCATAGTGCTTTCAACTTTGCCACAATTGTAAGAGAGGAGATCCTGATTGTCCTTTTCAAAGTTGCAGCTGCGACACTATCTTAACAATTAGAAGGGCTTGCTGGGGATATACCCCCGATCGTCAAATCCCAGGTAACGTCCTTCCACGCCTCGAACATTTGATCACCAGCCTCGGATGTTCCATCTCTACTGGGAGTCCACTTGTCACTTGGGTATCTTACTATGCCTAGCATTTCCGCCCCCGAAGAGGGCATCGCCGCCACGTCGAAAAGAGCTTCCTTTACTGGGTTTCTGAAGCTTTACCACAGAGGAACGATTGTTGTGCGACCCCTCTCGCGCTTGGACATTTGGTTCCTCCGCCGTGTCTTTGCCATGGTAGCCAATAAAGGCATTGATGCGACTCGCTTGTCCCATCGAATATTTCCAATCGTATGCGCAATGTGCGGCAGTCACGAAAACATCAGGTCGGATAACATCTACCGGCCGTCTCTTTGGTTCCCAACCATCCCTCGACTCTAATGACACCTAAAGGCGATATCTCGTTCGCCTGCAAGACGAAATGATTTATTCTCCTGTAGGTCGCGCGAAGCTGGCATGAGATCCCATGTTCGGGTTAAAATAGGTGACTTTTTGAGCTAGTTGATCTGGATTTCAACAGTGAAAGCATGGTCACGGTCTGATGATCAAGATGGAGAGAAATGACTAGAAGAGGAAGCTCTTAATTAAAAACGCCGCAATTTGGGCTTGCAGTTTGAAGAGTGGATGTGGAAGTATTTCCAGCCGTGGCTTCCATAGCCTATGTAATATCATTAGCATATATATATATAAATATATAAAAGATGCTGACGTGATTACTGTATTTTATAACAGATGGTCCACTTCTACGTAGGTAAGGTCCTGTGCTGGCGGACGGACAATATCCTATGTAGTTGAAAGCATTGTTGAAAAGTTGGTAGACAGGTTGGAAAAACGCTACCTAATCCACCGATCTAATTCACTCTTTGCGACCTTATTACTACTATCATAGGTATATACATACCATAGTACATATTCAAAGCCCGTCTGACGACTCTCACTCTTTCTTTGTACATATATGTACGTAATACATATGGGGAAAAAACGAAGTAAACCTCAAGACATTGACTGATTTGAAAATCAGATTCTCAACAGTACTATGATAGGTTCGTTCTATTTTTCTCGGATAAAGTCTCCATGTGACCTATATATCATATGAGCTATTATGAAGGAGAAAAGAGAAGAATCTTAGATTTAAATTCAGAAAGTACACTTTCCACTCGGGTATACAGCTTCACGAAAGCCACACGCAACAAGATACTGCAAGTCTTTCCCGTAATCATGGTATTATAGCTTCGAATCCTCTTGATCTATTATAGCATATGTTAAAACAGGGAGAGATTTGGAGGCATTGCTTTTTCTTGTCTCCATTTAGTCAAACAACAAGCATTACAAGGACTTTCGGAGAAATTATCAACTGTGAAAAGGATGGAGACAAAAAAAGATCAATCTCTCTCTCAAGAGTCAGTGCTGAACTTTAGACACATGCTTTTGCTTGTTTTTTGTTTTTTCTTCCCTTTTTTTCTTTTTTCTTGTTAGTGGCTAAAAGCGCTTTCAATCATGCTACAATATGCAACCGTTACCCCATTGTCTCATTTCATGACAGCAACAATAAAAAAAAACCATTTGTCGTCAATAAAATAGGACAAATGAACTCATAGACAGATAGGAAAACCATGCAAAGAGAGGAAGTATGTATGTTTGCCACCCAGCAGTTTTTGTAAAATGACTGCACAGCGAACATTCTAGTCCAGTCTAAAAAAAAAAAAGGATTATACATAGCGACTCATGCAAAATTTGAGGACCACCATGGTGAGACCAGAAATTATTATGTTCTTAAGTTTCGTCCAATGGTCGTTTCGCCCAATCGAGGTCTCAAAAATGTCCAGGGTAATGAAATCGGACCAAGGAATCTTGTTCGTCATGTAAACCATACCAGAACCTCAAAATTAGCCACCAAAGCTCTTCAGTTGTAATGATGAATTCTGTGATGGTTGAGTAAAGATACGGCTGAAGGGGGGATCCGGAGGTATTTCATTTTCCGAACTGGTCGCGACGCCTTCTGCTCTGCGGATTACTTCTTTTAATGCGCGAGTCACCACACCCGCCCGTACGACGAGATCTCGGAGAGACTGGGTATCGAATGAAAGCTTTTGCTGTGAATATGCTGCACAGGTGTCGTTAGAAAAGGGGTCAGAAGAGTTGCGGTATTGATAGATCGTTTCCAGCACTGTACGAGCTTTTAGAGTCGAGTCTTTCCATCGGTGTGGCGTGGTGGCGCTAGGGTTGGGCCACAGAGAGAGCGGTGCTCGTCGCATATCGCTATCCTTTCGTTTCCGGACTTTATTACTTGGGGGCGAATCGTTGTCAAAATCATCGAAACTGAGGCGTGATGAAGGAGAACGAGGAGGGGAGCACCCGTTTTCTTCGTCCTCGAAGGTTGCTAGGTTGACAATTCCCTCCGCTTCCTTCCAAAGGTCGTTAGATGGACCTTGAACAACATGTAAGAGGTTCCCCTGTAGGCGGAGGCGTTTCAGCTCCTCCACCAGCACCGTTAACTCTTGAACGTGGCCAAATTGTCCGTAAACACTGGCCTGGCGTTCCATAATAGCCTGCGGCACTTTCATCCCGCCGAGGATGCTCTCTGCACCCGTCTTTTCATTGTCATCGGTCGAGTGTCCATCGGAGTCATCAAAGTCAAAATCGCCATCCCAATCTTCAGTGACACCCTTATGTCCCAGTCCCCAGGTACTGAATTTGGATGAAGGTTGACGGGAATCATTGGCTGTCGATGAATCTCGAGAGACCGGAACACTCTGACTTCGTAAATGCAAGGCTGTAGGCGCCTTTCGACCGGGAGCGCGGCTTCCCCTTACATCATTGCCTTGCTTCCCGTGAACAGTCTTCGGCCGAGGGCCGGAGCCACAGCCCTCACGATTACTCCGGGGGTGTTCAGACCAGTCAAAGACACTTGCCCTTGTCCTGATATCTGACCATTCCGTTACCGGACTGCTAGACTCATGGCAAGAGGAAGCCGCGGCAGCGGATTCGGACTCTAGTCGCGGTTGACGAGAAATGCTGTCCTCATTGCGGGGTCTGAAGGGCAGATCGAGCTCTACTGGACTGGAATGAAGTAGGTACGATTCATTGCCCTCATCATCCGCAAATGCTGCTGGATCACTGTGAATGTGTCTCAAGGCACGCGTTGGAGGTAGGCTGGTATTCGGTTCGAAGTATGATTTAGGGGAGACGGTCGAAAAGGGGGCATTTTGCTCAACAATGCGAGGCGAGGAGGTGGGATTTTTGGTGCAATTATCTAGACTATCGTCCGCGGAACCAGGTGCTGCAGCCAGACCCTGTGATGAATGGGAGCTTCGCGACATGGAGTGAGCTAGTTGTGTGACTATTTCCTTCGTCGGGCCGGAAGCTGGAAGGTCGTTAAAAATCGTGTCAATGCTAGGCCCCCGACGACGGGAGCGACTGCTTGTAGATGCACGTGTACGAATCGAATCGAAGAGCGAATCACTTTGGAAATCCGTTTCATCCTCTTCTCCCGATGTGAAGACGCGAGGATCATCAGACCCAATCACAATTGATGCTCGATCAGATGTAGAGACCAACAATTGTTTAATGTGTGAACGACGGACGACGGACCGGGATGACCGACTCGAGATTGATGGTAAGTCAAACGAGTCGTGCAGCGGGGGGCTCGCCTTTGGGGAGGTGATGTGACACGGAATAACCATGGTTGGGATGCCCGATGAAGCTCCATGGGCGCGAGTGTGTAACGAATTGGCGAGAACCGACTTCATGTGCTGTTCTCTGGTCTCTGGTGGTTGGGCGAACGGAGACTCAGCGGTCCGGGGACGACGAAAGGCGCTCGAGTCTGTAAAGTTCCTCTTCCGCCGTAATCGATGAGAGCCCGATGGGGGGTTGTCCGGGTGGATGGTCTCTGAACATTGAGGTAAAGGGTTCGAGACATTTCGGATGTTGGTTTGATACGTAGAGCCATTCCACGTCCCCGTACGGCTGGCCGTCCTGGCGGTCGTTTTCGGTCTCGAAGGAAAGCCACCAGATATCTCCCCAAGTGATAATGATTGTCTAGGTCTCCGGTTCTCCTTCGATCGCGGAAGGGCGGCGGTATCGTCCGGCGTCCTGCTCGCCTGTGGGAAAGGGTCGGTGAAGACGGGGCGACGGGGCATCGAGACAGGTCTCCTACTACTTTCGTGTCGATGGTCTGGATGGCGTGTATGGAGAGACGTCGACAGCATCAAGGTCGGATGATTTTTGGGGGTCGGGATGACGTGACGGACCGATTGATCTTGATCTCGGTGTCTCCAAGGCAGCTTCTCGGGAGGCTCGTCGGAGACAGAAATGAAGTACGGGTGCCAGACACCACCACCGCCACCCAGAGCGTCATCCACTGGAGCGTCAGTCGAATCATCCGGAGAGGAAGCGTCCGCTAAGGGTACAGACTCCCCCTCCGGCCGCTGACATTCCACAGCCGCTGACCTCTGATGACTGGTGGCCGGTCGACGTAGAGTGATCATCCCCGACATAGGCCGAGTCGGGCGGGCCGTTGTCGGTCTTTGGGACCAATTCTGCGAGGTTGAACGTTTGACGAGCTTGTTGGGTTCTCGATCGTGAGGGGTCGATCGTGGGAGAATGGGGGTCGTAGAGTCGTTAATCGACGAAGATGTGGGCCGTGAACTGGACCACTGGCTCTCCGTCTGGGTCGAGATGATTGATATCCGACGCAGCCACGACGACGACGGCCGTCCGGGGGTCTGAGGCTTTGAGTATGGGGAAACGGGGTCTTCCAAAACCTGGGATGCAGGGTTGGTATACGTCTGGCGTCGACCACGTTCTCGTCCACCCCGGAAGGTTGGGTCCCTGGATGATCGGGAATCCCGACGGGCGGGGGTCGTGCCGATTCTGCCAGCTAATGCTTGGTCCGGATAGGAAGAGAAAGAGGATCGGTCGGTGGGCGTCGCCACGCGAGAGGGCCGCTTGTTCCGTAACCCTGCTATGCTGCGAGTCCACACCGAGCCGGGGAAGCTGGAGCGTTCCTGACAACCTAGGGCGAAACCGGTGGCTGCGATGCCAATCGTGCTGACGGCACAGAGCTGCAGAGAAGGGAGACGGTCAGCAGGAGACGGTAGCACGATACTGGCATCGACGAGACTGGTCCTTTCCTCCGTATGGAATCCAGGAGCCGTAGAAGGGGATTAGGAGCCAGTGATCCATGAGGATAATCTTTATCCCCCAGTCCAGGTTCCAACACGGGCCCAGGCTCCCCGGTTCCAACGTCCCCGTGCTCGTGGGGGGTTGAGTTCGACATGAGGCAGGAGCGACGGGGGAAGAAGGGAAGAAGGTACGGGATAAGAAAGAGCGGAGGGAGGAAGTGGGCCTTGGAACAGAAGGGGGAAGCTTGAGCTAATCTCGATAGATACCCGATGGAATTAACCAATTCAAGCTGGGATGAGGACAGAGAGAAAACCCACCGTGGATACATGCTCCATCATCCGACCGAACGTCAGTCACCGCGGAGCCCAACTGACAGCACCGGAGTCGTGGGTGACAAAGGATCCATCCGCATGGTTCATCCCAATTCCCTTTACCGGACGGCATGCAGCGGTAGTTATAGTTATCTGGCGACCGGAAGAGACATGGGGGTTTGCGAGGAAGGATCACGGAGACCCCCGAACTCTTAAGCGTTGGCAGTCTGTGAAGGATGAACAGCCAACTGGGGATGATGTGAAATTGAGGTGAGGATGGTGATGGTGGTGGTGGTTGTCGTCGTCGTCGTCGTCGTCGTCGTCGTCGTCGTCGTCGTGAAGTCGTGGAAGTCGTGGAAATCGTGGAAGTCGTGGAAGTCGTGGAAGTCGTCGTTGAACGGGTGGTTTTGTCAACCTTCACGCTGTTTGCTATGCGAATTGTTTATGGGTGGTCGAACAAGAGTTCCTGCTGAAGAGTTTGGGAGGGAAGGAGGCAAACGAAGGGACGAACGAACGAACGAACGAATCGGTTGATGAGATGGATTGGCTGAGAAGAGCCGACGTTTTTGAGAATGGGGGGAGGAGGTTGATCGAGGTGAAGTCGTAGGGATTGACCTTTCCCCGAGTTTTGGTTGGAAGGTTGGCTCGAAGCTGTTTTTTCTCTTTAGGTCGTGGAGAAAGAGAGGAAGAGGGGTCTAGAAGAGAGAGACAGAAGGAGAATAGAAGAGAGTGTGTGTCTTGTTGGAGAGAAAAGAAGTCAGCCAACAAGGTAGTTAGTAAAAGGAGAGCAGAAACACAACAGACACACTTAATACCACGACATCTAGCACCGTTTTCCTTTTCTTGTTTCAAAGGGGGGAAAAGGGAAGAAGAAGAAAGAGAGATGTATGTATGTAGTATGATATGATAGGATAGCGGCTTTCTCCTGGGTTTTTTGAAATGAGAATGAATGAATGAGAAAGAAAGAAGTGTACACGGCAAACAACAAACAACAAACCGACCACCAATCACCAATCACCAGAACCACCAAAACCAACCTGTTTGTTCACAAAAAGAGACTGTGGTTGTAGGTGATATAGAGAGTTATGATGGATGGTATGAGAATCAGCAATATTTTAAGGTGAATGGTGCTTTGAGGAGAAAGGGAGTAACTATGTAATAAAGTAAATATACCTAAACTAGAACTAGACTAGGATCTGGGATCTATGATATGATAGTATGATATGATATGATATGAACTCGAAAAAAGGAGAAAGGTTTGCAAAAGGATATATTATTATTATTATTGCAGAAAGATCTAGACTAGATGATAGTATTTTCATACATCCATCTATATAGCTACATATTCTTCTTTTCTTCTTCCAGGAACTAGGATATGATTGATCAAGATGTAACCTCATGTCTGTTCATACTCTATGTATGTAACTTATCATATGTTCCTTTTCCGGTCATACATTTCATCTCTCTTTCTTTCTTTCCTTGAGTTTTCTCTCTCTCTCTTTCTTTCTCTTTTGGTGGATTGTCTTTACGTATATCCTGCATTTTGCTTTCCAGGATCAATCTGATGTGAGTGATGAAAGGGACCAATCATATACTAATTAATGTAAAAGTATATCCACTGGTAAGGTTAGAACTTAGGGCTTTTTCAAGATGAAGAAGTAATAGTATATACATAGTTATATATATTCCAGGGTTCCCCCAAGTTTCCAGGATCCCTTGTGCGGAAGATGGTTGACCATTCCTAACTCAGCCATCTATCATTTATTATTGCTTGTATGTACCTAAGGCATAAGGCATGATCTATCATCTCAGCCCAGCCCAGCCCAGCCCAGTTGTGGGTCAATACTCTAATGGCTCGAACTTGTCAGCACTTCTGCGGCGCTGCACTCTATCATACACTACCTACATATGATATGATACATACCCTCATAGCCAACCGGTTGATCTCAACATTTTAACAGGGAACATGTATGTATCATCATCAACTTGTTTTCTCTCTTTTAACATCTTCCTTCTCTTCCTCTTTTCCATGTCTTCCATCCTACACATCATATTGCCATCCTTTACTCTTTTCTGCCTTCTATCTCACCCGTTTAGGTCCTACATAGGAACATGCCTAATAATTTCCTATCATTCTTCGAGAACGGAGAAGTGCGAAACCTGGGATCATCTCACAGGCTTTTACCTGGCGAGGTGCGCGGCGCTATGATATTTATGATCACCGCCTTGCCCTAATGATGGGCTATAATCATTTTTTTTTATTAATTCTACACTCTCCTTTCCCCGCTCTTCCATTTCCTCGGTATTATTTATTATTATTACCAGTCCTGTTACATATCAAAAAAATCCCGAAACCAGTCCACTTTTTCCTCCGTTCGCCGCCACAGGGCTGGACCGTCGTCCAATCAGGATAACGCATCCTTCCAACAAACCAACTCCTAACTTATTTAGCGAACTGTTGTTTCACTCTTGTGCTCTGAGCTGTCAGCAATGAAGATCTGGGAATTCCTTTCCGAGGTATGTATTCGATCTAGGATACTCCATTATGGGTAATAATCATCATCATCCGCTGCCCGTGGCCGTGCACCGTGCCCCCGACAGCTGGGCGTTTCTGAATTCTCCTCTCCGCATAGTTACTGAACAAGGACAGCTCGTGTTTGTTGCGGATTACAGCGATATTGTACAGCACCGGACCCAAAGATCTTATGGCGGACAGGTCATGACCGACTAATAATAATGATTTATTCTTAGGAATCTCATCATACATTCATAGCAGGATTCGTAGGACCAGACCGGTTAGTAATCCTCCCTTCCCTTTTATGAGAACATGACCCTGGTCCCTGGTCCAGAGCTCGGAAAGACCAATGGTATGCACAAGCCAGGATATTATGAGGGGCCATTATTGGTGTTTAAGAGCAGTTGAAAAGAAGACGAGGAAGCAAAGAACGAAGGGAAAAAAGAAAGAGAAAGAAACCACCAGCTCGATTTAAATATCGTCATTCTCTGGTTCTGCCTTATTGAGAGCTGGACCACTTTATATTAGTACTAAGAATCATCTGATGAATGACTCGTATGCATAAAAGGTGAAATTTGAATATGTCCGGTCGCACAATGGTCAATATCATGCAATATGTATAATTATAAGTTAGCCTGACAAAAGAGAGCCCGTGATCATAGAACCCAAAACCCGGCCGGAGGAAAAAAAAAAAAAACCCCTGTCTGTTTGTTGATTGCAACTGGATTCGGGGTGGAACAAAGGTAAAAATAAATAGGTTCATATCATATGTATGGGCTTTGTCATATGTCTGGAGATCTCAGATGTTATATCTGATCCTTCTAACACGACATAATAGAATTATGATAGTTTATTGCAAGCGAAGCTTGCCTATAGTTATATTGTAACAAAACCTTGCCTATACCATATTTGTCATTGGGGTATTTATTATACCTCGTCTACACAGACAAAGTGGGCGGAAAATCTTAGATTTCGTTATGTGTATTCCCTTTTCTTTCCCTACTCATTAATAGTGCCTTCATATTAGATTAATATTGTTACTATTTAGCTTGACGTTCTCACAGTACTATGTCGGCTCATCTCATAACTATCATACCTAGTTATACAGCTCCCGTTAGTTAAAGCTATAGTTAAGTGGGGCGCCTAAAGGAAATGGTTATAACTGGGCGGTACAACTACTCTATCCGGTGGATAGGCAGCTCGAATACCCTACTACATAATTGTTTTCGAAAGTATGATATGAATTGACAACATTCAAGATAACACAATCGATTAGGTTCTGGTGTATTGTAACATTTTCTTGGAGTCGTTTTCGCATTAATCTCCTCCACAACCTCCTAATGTCACGAAACCAAAGCCACGATCCTTAAATAGGTAGGTCATCAGTCAGGAAGCTCATCATCCTCGCTTGGCGCCGGAAGGGGATCGAAAACCCCCCAAAAAGATTCTGCCGCATACTCTGCGACGGCTTTCCTTTTCTCATCCGCCGATCCTGTAACCGGTGTAATGGAGGGTGACAGCTCTATAGCTGCCTGTATTTGTTGGATTATGAAGTTATATACGATCAGCTTGTCGTCTCTTATATCGAAGACGTAGCTAGTGTACAGGGTTCCCTCCGATGACAGACTCTGAAATTCGTATAAGTAAGATCAAGGCCGAATCGGCCGCAAGCGGACGATATTATATATATCATGGAGCTATTTTCAATCGAGAAATCGAAGCATCCTCTAATGATAGGCGAGAGTGAAAGCACCATGCAAGCCCCGCAGACCAGTAAGTGTGTTTCAATATCAGCGAATGCTGTTATCAAATTCTTATTGATTTCTATTTAGAAACCTTCAACTACTTGTGCGAGCCTGGGCGACCGCGGGGACGATCAAGCAATCGGCCGCTATAGCTAGTCTACACGTCGCCTCAACTTCAAAGTCGTAGCCCGCGCCGTCAAGTAGTTGAAGGTAGTGTTCTAAATAGAAATCAATAAGAATTTGATAACAGCATCCGCTGATGTTAAAACACACTTACCGGTCTGCGGGGAGAACGGCTTGCATGGTGCTTTCATTCTGGCCTATCACTAGAGGATGCTTCGATTTCTCGATTGAAAATAGCTCCATGATATATCGTCCGCTTGCCGGTTCGGCTGTGATCTTACTCCATTGTTAGCTATCTAAATTTCTTCACAATGTTTGTATATATTACTTACAGTTGTCGATTCAGGGTTTTCCGCCTTCTTAGGCAGAGCTTCAATCCGCCATTATGCCAGACGTATTCAGCAGCTCGCCCATTGTGTTCAGCAGATCTGAAAAGATGAGATGATGAAATGGGAGAAAGTTTCCCTTTGGACTACTAGGACTGATTGAAATAAGATGATGTGCCCAACACCAAGAGGCAAGAAAGAACCCAGAGCCCACAAGCACATGACAAACATATGCAGTCGCGCAGATTCATCACAGATTCATCACAAGTGACAAGGTCAAGCACCATCTCATTAATATGTCCAACATAACCTTGTCTTGAAAGTTGAGACTTGTACAATATGATATATGGTGGCGGAATAATATAATCGTCCGCCGACCACCTCAAGAAAATCAAAAAGTCGTCTTCTACCAACCACAACTACACCACAATCCACAAATGTAAAAAAGTAAATATCGCCAATTATGTGAAGGGGAGCGCTTGTGCTATAATTGTTTGGCGATAATCTCCCGC
>NPHW01003271.1:0-10399 GCA_002240705.1 Elaphomyces granulatus
GGCAGAGAGGACGGCGCGGTTGCTTTTTACCAGCACTGGGGTGCATCGACTTCAGCGACGCTCGTGGTCGCAGGGCGGCCTGTTGTAGGTGAAAACTGACCGTCATTCGATTTATTAGCAATAACTTAAAATCTAGCGAAGGTGTTGGAACTTGAGGTAGGCTTGCCTTGGATGCGTTAAGCTGTCGCAGATGAATGTATTCTTATATTTAGTGCAGCACAAGTGTTAAAAGCACTAATAGATTTTATTGGTGTTGTCTTGAATTGGTACATATGTATCCCTCCGGCAGAATTCCTTATCGGCGTTACGTATCGCGGTCGGCAGAAAATTCGGGGCTACCGGAAAACAACCTGCTTTGATAATGTGCTACAAAGGACTCTCGTTGTATCTCACCCTCATCTTCATCCTCTGTCTTCTTCTCAATTTCTCTTTTACGTACTAAGTTATTAATCTAGCTGCGTGTTTCCAAGTGTCGTACCTATATGTAGCTATATGGTTGGTTTTCACAGCTACTGCTTTCCTGCACCGATGCTGACATGATGGATAGGCTGTTCCCCCATACTCTTTCCCACTGCTTACGCTGCCTACGCTGCTGGACGAGTAAGTTCTTGCTCCACAGCCAGCAATGATCCTAACGTGATCACGGATTGACAGTCTGTCCGAGGTGGAATGCCATGATGAAGCTCTTTGCATTTGGAAATATGGCTCCAATAGTAGGCTTTTACTGAAGAACTGAGATTGGATCTAGGGCATGATCGAGACTTCAATTGTGCGGGATACCGGCAGTCATTTTACTGCAACAATACATTGTTAGCCAGCTGAACCCCCGAAATATGCGGTCAGGATTATGATGATGTCAACAACTATTTTTTATATTTTAATACTATTATATGCACAGGGTAACATGGTAAAGAATTGTGGTTCCGAAATTAAGTGGCAATTCAGCAACCCCCTTTTTACTTGGTCTTCTGTTCGAATTTTCTCGCTTGCTCGGGACTCTATTTCTGCTTCTCTTTCTATGCCCCCCTACGTAATACAGTCTCCAAACTTTCTGTTTGACACTGTATGTTGAGCTCAGCGCTACGCTCGCGTAAATTAGACATGCGGTCGTAGGCATCACAAGGGGGTCCCCCTTGTAATAGTCAAAGAAATTGGGACACGTAAACGAGGTTGTGGCTAGTGATCCTAGTAGTATAAAGCATGGTGAATAAAAACGTGTTCCGTTAAATACTTACATGTGATTGTGCTATGATCATGAAATTATTGCTTTCCATCCTATCGCTAATCATGGCCCAGGATGGGTAAACAAAAGTTGTCTTCATTTCTCATGATCCTACATAGCTCCCATACACTACTAGTTTCTTGCAAATATGTAAAACCAGAGAATCAGTGTCTTGCTGGCTTGTTAGCTGGATTTGAGTCATTGACGGAATTCCTGCAAAATCCCAGCTTATTGAGGTGTTGCAACTCCTTTGAAGGTCCGCCATACGGTATACCTTTGGGTTTACCTTAGAAAACTTAGGCCACAGGTTTTGCAATCTAGTCTCAACTAGGATGAAGAACCCTCGCCTCTCTAATAGTCGGGAGAAAACCCAGCAACGTTCACAGCCGTCTGCCCAACTCATTTGTGAGAGATATGCGGTATGTTTACTGATATTCCGGCCTATTCACTGCCCCCAGGGGTAGATTCTAGTGCCTCAATAGCGCAAAGCGCTGCGTCAACTTTATAATTGGGGATCCTAATTTTGTTTGAATATGCAAATTCAGGTTGCCATTCTATAACTCGATGCTGCCATAGTTACATCTATGTACACGATGAGGATGGGAATGAAAAATGGAATGATAAATATTCACTGGGGATATTCCCGACTCACTAGAGGCCGGTTTTCGTTCTCATTGATGAGGCAATCCTCCAGCCAAGATTAAACTTTGACCGGTTACATATCCCGTTTGAATGAACATCTCGATAGCGTTGGTTACGTCTGCTGGCATTCCCAGTCTGCCGATAGGGATACTGTCCTTCAGGCCAGGAAAAGCGTCTGCGTTAGGAAGCATGCCTGTAGAGGCAATCATTGCAGGGGCAACGTCGTTCACAGTGATATTATATTCAGCCAGTCGGGTAGAAAGATTCTTCATCATGGACGTCAAGCCACCTTTGGACGCTGCATAATCTGTTTAAATTGGTTAGTCCCAGAATGAAAGACATGGTTATTACTAAGTAGGTAGCTGAGTATATGACCCGGAAAAATGACGAGGCACGGAGAAAATACGAATACATACGACATCCATTCAGACCTGCCCCATACGCAGCGATTGAGCTGACAAACACAATTCTCCCCCATCGCTGGGCCTTCATGCCCTCAACGACGCCCTTGACGAGGAGGAAGCTAGCCGTGAGGTTGACATTCATCATGTACATAAACTCTTCAAGTGAAATGTCCCAGATGTTAGTAATTCGTTTTCCATAGCCGGCATTTGATATCAAGATTGATACAGGAGTATCAGGGTGGGAGGCCGCAATTTGCTCGAACAAGCTGGCAATAGCTAAAGGTAGGGACATATCGCACTGGTGAACCGATATAGCGATGGCCGGATGGAGCGACCCCAGTTCAGAAACCAGAGATTCTACCGCGGAGGCAGAAGAAGAATAGGTCAAAGCCAGAGAGCAGCCGAGATCCGCCAAGCGGCGTGCGCAGGCCGCACCGATGCTGCGGACATTAATTATTTATCCACTCAGATATCGACTCGACAGTCTCCCTGTCCGAGAAAAAAGCACGAACAAATTATAGGGCCAAGCTCTGTCCGGGGGACAATAAATAGCAAATTCATGACCATGCCGGGATTATTCCTCGGGGCTTTGTCGATGAAAATTGGATGCTTACCCTCCTGAAGCCCCAGTTATGAGTGCAAGCTTTCCTTTAATATCGTCTCCACAGGCCATTGTCAAAAGAACAGATGAATAATTACTATCCAGTAGTGAGTGAAGAGGTTCTGGGGATTAATCTGATTGACTTGAACTGTGCGAGCGTACGCACATATTTCTATTTATGAAAAATCTTTGAGACCATGAGCAGACGGTTGATTGATGCCCGGCTTTCAACCCTAATTTAAGCGATTGAGGAATTTAGCAGTGATCGGAACCGAGAGCGGCTGCAAAAATTGTTTGACCCTGCAGGAGAGGCTAGGGTAATGTAGGCTGTCCACTGGTCTCGAATCCAATATGATTGATTCGGTAAATGCTCAGCCCGGATTTAATCACATTTAAGCCGCACTTTGTGCGAATTCATGGGGAAAAAGCATTTGCCGTGGTGAGATCGCCTGCAATCGGCTATTGTCCAATTTCCTTTCAATAAGCGACCAGAGCACCATTGTAGTGGCATGTTTGTCCGGTCCGAGGTCCAGGTCTGAAGTTTCGTGTTGAGATGGCATCCTTTACAACCGAGCAGCTCTAGTATTGGACGTCTATGCTGCGGCCGAAATAGCAATAACGCTCTAGGAATTGCTTGGTTGGCCGCTATTCTAATGTTTGAAATGCCGACAGATGCCATCATGCTCCATGTGATCAATGATAATTACCGATAGGCCAAGATCCGATGTTGTTATGGACCTTGATTCTAAAGTTAATAAATCAACATTGGAGTTAACGGTTAATTCAGACCTATCTCACAAATGACTATCCGCATGTGCTGACATGGTTTTGCTTTGTCAATAAATATCTGCAATAATGTGTCAATGATGCGATATATAGCTGGAAAGAACAGGAAGGAGAGAAGGTAAAAGGATCATTTTAATGGTTGGCCATTGACTTTAAGGTGCTCTGTAAATAAGCCAGGCTTATACTTTCCTGACGGTGAAATCCATTTCATTGGTTAATTGATGCCAAGCAAACTGTCAAGCAGGGAAAAAACCCGTCTCCTTACCTCAAGCTCTAAATCAGGTCGTATTAGAATGAATAAGTACATATTATTGTACTATGATAAAACCTTATAGAAAGTATACAACTACCGATAATGGGTCCAGGCCAGGTCTGGATAGACCAATTACTAAATTATAGGCAGAAGTCTAAAACTTATTATTAGAAACCGCACAAACATACATTATTAAGTGATACACAGTAGTATGGGCTAGCAGTGCTTGACCCTAATCCTGCGAAATAAATAGCTGCATGGCTTTGGTGTCGCTTATGCATCTCCAGCACCCTGAGTCTTGCTTCTTTTATATGGTTCCTACTAACCGATCACGCGGAGTTATTCTGGATATCTCATCTTATAAGCTGAAGACAAGCGAGATATGAATCATACGACTTACAAATAAACAGATGACTGACTGCGAGAATCCTGGCGGCTCGCTTCAAGCATTAGTTAGGAAAATAAAGCCAAGCCGTTCCATCTCTCCATAAAATAAAGAAGGGTTTTATTGAACGATTCCTTCCATATCTTATCCATGCTTTCTTAACCTATCAATATGAAGTAGATAAGCAACAGTTTTCCGAGTCCCTCCAATTTATAACCGTAGTTGAGTATTATCTTAATTCTCCAGAGTAATGGTGCAATATGTTTGCCATAGTTAGCATCCCTCGCTACTAGCTAGTTCTGGAGAGTAAGGGACGAACCCAGGGACTAAAATATCCATCCTTGGGAATAAATGACTATGAGAATTCGGAGAGTCGACATTTACAGCCGTATTGTAACTCCGCAGACAGAGGCCTGTCACAACTTTCAGGGGTCAGGGTCTGGATATATTCTCCGCTGAACAAGTAGAATTAAAAGAGGCCGCCCTGCACCGCTACCAATTCCCGAGAGCATAAGCATCTTGACAATAGTCATGTGGAGTGCATGTACTAAAACCTATGATGACAAGCAAGCTTTCAGCTTCATGGAACCATAGCCGTGAACACTCTATACTATAAGATGTCAAAAAAGGCAAAAGATGGTTCTGTTATTTCGCTAGCTTTGTGTGCTTCGATATTAATGACCTCAGGAGGATTCTGAATGAAATTCAAAGTAAAAACTGCCGATGTCAATTTATCCTTTTTTAAAAGACCTTGGCCTTTAGTTGAAACCCGAAATCGGCGGTTAAGGAAAGGAATGAACTTCCAGACCCCAGATATGAAGTGAGATCCGAGGATCTATTCTCTCCCGTACACTTTGCTGCTGACAGCATTTGGCCGCCGCAGCTGTTTGCGTTTTGTTAGATCAAAACTTGACATATAAGATTCTTAATCGTCGCTTTTCTGAAGTCTCCAAAATCATACGGAATAGCGTGTCCATGTGAACAGGCCATACTAATATTAAGATCTTCATGATAGCGCTAATAATGTGGCCTAGACAATATATCAACAGGTAAGGGAGGCGCTATTGTTCTTTACATAATCGAGTGAGTACAGTTATCACTTCAATTCAATCTAGGCAAAGTGTTTTAATGGAGCTTTTTCTGTAGGAGTTTTTTGTGTGCCATAAGAGCAAAAAGTTTCTGGCAGTGCCAAATTGATCCCTTCCTCAATTAATATGTAGTACCAATTACATCCTTTTTGTTTTAGGGACTATGATCACAGCATCCTGATCTTCGCTTCTTTGATGGCTTGATGATAACCTGTAACAGCGTGTTGTTACATTTTGCACGGTTTCTAATAGGGAATTACGTCTACTGCAAGATGTCAGTTTAAATGACATGTCACATGTCATGAAATTCGACTAAAGGAGGCGAACTCGAAATAAAAACTTCCGTTCCATTTGTGTTCCCTTGATCCCCACTTCATATTTTTCAGATTTCCATTCCCCCCTTTCTTTTTTCAAGAACAGCTCCCAATTTACTGACATTTTTCGGGCCATTTAAGCAAAGCCCCAACAACGGGGGTTCCAAGCTGAATTTTATACAGCTTGTGTTCATTTAGCAAAAATAGGGTTCCTGTTGGCCCAAAGCAGAAATTTGATACTCCCCTAGGAATCAGAATCTTACCCAACAGAACTCCTCCAGGACTCCACACGTTAACGCCGTCACCGCAGCCGCTGTACACGTTACCCTGCATATCGCATTTGATGCCATCTGGAATCCCCACATCTGCGAAGGCAAAAAGTCGCCGATTAGTCAAGAAGGGTTGTTCCGAGTATGTTGCCACATCGAAAGCGTATCTAAAGTTTTATCAACAGGAGAGCGATCACAACGTAATCCTTGTTTTCTGACAGTGAACTCACATAGTTGACGGTCGCTGAAAGCTTATTGACCCGTCGCCATGGATCCAAGCCGTGTCGGTAATATACACGATATTCTCATCGGGGGAGAAGCAGATGCCATTCGGACGTCCAAATCCATCTGCAACAGCTCGAATCCCCCCATCTGCAGGGTTGAAGCGATAGACCTGATTGGGCAGCATGGGTTGAGGCCGGATGCCTTGCTCGTAGCCATATATGGGATCAGTGAACCAAATCGACCCGTCAGAATGGACGACTACATCGTTGAGTGAATTGAAGTCTCTGCCGAGAAAGCCTTCAACAAGGCGATGTACCGCGTATGGTGGCTTTCTCTCCATATATACTAGACCGCCAGGAATATTCAAATTACCCTGGGCACAGAAGAGCACGCCGTCTTGGTAATTCACACCCCCGTTTGGCATAGAGAGAATTGCTGGATCAGGTTCTATGGCTTCAACATTGATCTCGCCAGAGTCGACTCCGGATACTCGGGAAATGCGGATCTCTTTGGGACCCCCTTCCTGCGCCTGGTACTGATTGCTGGTGATCCATAAGTCGCCAGTTTCTGGAATGTACACTCCTGCTTCATGAGCAAACGGCAAGCTCTGGTCCTCGTACAGGATCTCGATCTTGGCGTCTGGGCCTACAATATTGTTAAATAAGTCATTGTATTTTCGAAATGACGGTATCAAAATAACCATTTTCTTGATAGGAAAGGATATGGCTTGAGTGTTTGTCCGGTTTTTTTTTTTTTTTAACTTTTTCTAGGGATACAGAATGGCTTTTGTAAACTCGGATCGCTTCTCGATTTCAACAAGGGTGCGTTTTGAACTATATCTCTCGCACGTATGATACACTATGTTTACAATATTAAGGCCACAACAGACACGGTTCTCATTTCACGCGGGGCTGCGGGCATTCCAGTGTCCACAAATCACCTAACTAGCGCGTCGGCAACTCGTCGTATCATAGCTGTCCGTTGATGGGGCATCCAAACCTTGATTTCCACAAAAAAAGCTTCGAGGCTGCTTCGAGACTTTCG
Organism: Elaphomyces granulatus; assembly: GCA_002240705.1. Classification (NCBI taxonomy): domain Eukaryota; kingdom Fungi; phylum Ascomycota; class Eurotiomycetes; order Eurotiales; family Elaphomycetaceae; genus Elaphomyces; species Elaphomyces granulatus. Next base: position 7,234 of record NPHW01003271.1, read on the forward strand.
ACTGCAGAAGAAACCTTGGAAGCTAAGGAGAAGCTAATTAAGCAGAAGCTGTCTTCTGTGTGGATGCAAGTCTGGGGCCGTGAGCTAACTAGTGGGTCAACCTATCGTATCATCTGTAGGTAGTTATCGGGAACCCCAGATTAAAAAATCTTCAAAGTTCACACCGCTCCACTAACTATCATACTAGTGCTTTGCTCCACATACAGGACCTCCCCTGTTAACTTGGAAGTCTTGACTGCTTGATCGTTTGCCCAATGCCCATAATAATAATAAATGATAATAACCCACCACGGACAGGTTCCCCCGTCAGAGTATAATCCCAGCCGGGGTATCTATACCCATCCGTATCGTATATCACAGCTCCCTTTTTCCAGCATTGCTGCCAAATCTCCAATTCCAACTCTTGTGATTGACAACCACCATGCCCGAGCTACGAGGAAATGCTCTACTGGGCACGGTGACAGTGCTCACGTCGATGGGCTTCTTGCTCATCGGATTCGACAATGGCCTCATGGGCGGACTTGGTTAGATTTCCCGACTCCTGTTGGTTTTGGAATACGGTTCTCATCTGCGCAGTCAATGGTCCCGCCTTCAACAACACGTTCGATAATCCAGACTCGACAATGGTCAGCTTGATTGTAGCGATCTACGAAGGTTAGCGACTACCTTGCCCCCTATATGGCATGAGGGTTGGCTGATCATCTCCTTCCTTTGATCCTTCTCTTTTACTCAGTGGGGTGCTTTATCGGCTCTGTTATTACTGCCTTTGTAGGCGAAAACTTTGGGCGTCGCCGAACGATCGAAGGCGGAGTCGTTGTTATGGTCATTGGCGCCCTTCTTCAGGCAACCGCCTATTCCCGAGCCCATATAATTGTGGCACGCATCGTGACTGGGATCGGAATGGGAATGATCAATTCCACGGTTCCTGTTCTCCAGGCGGAATTTGCCCCAAAAGCTACACGTGGACTTTGTAGGTTCATTTGCCTTCCAGATCTATCACCTCCTGCGACTTGCATTTAGGCTGATTTTGTAATAAAACTAACTGTCGTCATCCTCCAGTTGTTTGTATGCAGCTGTCGACTCTTAACTTCGGTATCTGTATGGTTTATTGGATTGATTATGCCTTCTCCCCGATAACTGACAGCTATGCATGGAGAGTCCCTGTCATTCTTCAGTGTATCTTTCTGATCCCTATGCTTGTAATATTGAAAATTATTCCCGAAACCCCACGATGGCTAGCAGCTCATGATCAGCCTGAAAAGGCACTCGAAGTCTTGAAACGGCTCAAGGGCAACAGTATGGATGAAGACTCTATCCAGCAAATGCACGAGGACATCGTTCGGACTGTGGCTATGGAGGCATCTATTGGCGCAGGTTCGTGGAAGGATCTTCTCAGGAACGACCGAATTCAAAGTCAGAGGCGCTTCTTGATTGCTTGCGGAATTCAAATTTTCCAGCAACTCGGAGGTATCAATGCCATTATATGTGAGTGACAAGTCTAATTCACATATGTTTTCCATGTGGCTCATGTCAAGGTAGACTACTCTAACACCCTTTTTGAATCGTCCATTGGATTCGATAAGCATATGTCTGCTCTCATGTCTGGATTTCTCCAGACATGGTTTTTCGTCGCTTCGTTCATTCCTTGGTACTTAATTGACCGAATTGGCAGAAGGCCTCTGGTAAGCGAGGATGCGCTCATCTTGTTATTCCATTGCTAAACATTGAATTATAGTTGCTTTCCATGATATCCGTGATGGCTGCAGTCATGGCAGTTCAAGCAGCTCTTATCTATCAAGTTCAATTCAACACTTCTATTGCACATGCCTCCGGGATCGCCGCTGCGGCTATGCTCTTTATCTTCCAGGGAGCATTTACGATCGGGTTCCAAGCCACAGTCTGGGTCTATCCATCTGAAATCCTTCCTTTACGCCTTCGTCAACGTGGATCATCGGTCAGTACCGCAGCGAATTGGATATGCAATTACTTGGTTGTGCAAATCACCCCGCCAGCTATTACCAACATCGGGTGGAGAACTTATATCATATTTGCCGTTCTAAATGCCGTTTGGGTGCCAATTATTTACATGTTCTTCCCAGAGACCAAAGGGTTGGAGCTGGAGGATGTCGACCGGCTTTTCGCTGGTAGTGACTCGGCCTCAGATGTGCTCTATCAGGCACCTAAAAGCCACGCTGTACAGTCCGAATCTCGGGCAGCGTCTGCTTCTCAATCTGTTTAATGGTTACCAAATGTTTATTACCTTATCGTCTCGTTGATTTCCACGCCACGGATCAATCTTGGGAATACCCAATGAGCATCCCCGGCCTATTTTCGTACATACTATATACCAGCATGATGCAACTTGCGGAAAAATATATGTCCTCTACCCCTGTGCGAGTAGATTTGGCGGCATTTTTTCGGCCTTTTCTTTTTCAAGATATAGTTTGAAAATTCTGACGGAACGGGAGGGAAAGTTAGATCCTAGATCCACCCACTTTAACTAAAATCTAGTTACTACTGTCCCTCGTTAGCCGAAGCGAAGGGACGACACTAAGGAAGTCAGTTTGCGGTCCACGGAAGTGTTTTTCATGGAGGGGTATATGTTACATACAATAGATATAATATAGCAAAGTTGAAATCTTATAGGTATTGTATGACTGGCTTATAATTATTGTAGCGGCTCGTTTAATTAGGATATTGCATTCGGTTTGTTCAGCACGAAGCTCTTGTCGACGCCGCGGAACAGGCTTTTAAATGAATTTTACATAGGGCGTGGACATACACGCAAACATACACGCAACTATCCACGCAATCACCTTTTTGCGGCACCACTCAGCAGCCAAGTGTGATACTTTATGCATGTGCATTCCGCTCACTAACCAATCCTTCCCGCTATCCGCAGATTCCCACCCGCCCGCTAAAGTGGTTCTCACCCGCCACTAACAATAAATCGATGGTATTCTAGCCTTCTGTATTGCAACGCCACGATAAAGTTACCATGCCAGATGGTAGGACCATTGTAGTTAATGCATCAACTTTTATTAATTAAAAGCGCAGCTTTTTTTACATTCGGTACCCCGGCCCGCGTAGCCTTGGGAAGGGGCTAGGAATTTCACAAGCTTTTGGTCCGCCCTCTGATTGGCCCAAAAAAAACCAAATAACGTGC
>NPHW01003276.1:0-25266 GCA_002240705.1 Elaphomyces granulatus
GAGTTCTCAGAGAATTTACGGTACTCTAGTAGTTGGAGGAAAGTGACTCAATTTTACGTGATGGTGAGTTGGTGGATGGAATCCTGCTATACATATGTATGTAGTACTACTATAAATGGCCTGCAATATCATGCAATAGTTGACTCTGATATCACTATTAATGCACTAAAGTCTAATAACAATGTTACCGGGCAAGACATGGAAATGGAATTTAGAACGATATCTAGTAGATAATATAGCATCTTGATACAAATCTTGATCAAGGCGGGTGGTGATAAATATTTATTAGATGTTTCCCGTAACTAGCTCAGAGAAAACGAAACATCTTGGTACGCCGGCATTTGATGCAATCAATCCAATGATAATCTATACAGCGATCTCTTTATTGGAGCCTATGCGCGGGAGCATTCCAATAGAAAGAGCCAATCGGATTTTAAATTTACATACAGCTACATCATATCAACAAAACACATATTGAAACTATATACTTCTTAAGACCGTTGTGAATATGTCTAGTAGAGTGCTTCGTATTCCCTGTTGGTCAGATCCGGTGGCCTAGAAGAATTTTATATTAGTAGACTTCTTGTGAGAACGGATGAGAGAAACCATACCTTGCTTAATTTGTTATTACAGTATTTCACTGTTTCAATGGAATCGAGAGTATCAGGGTGTTCGCTGCCTAGAATTCTCTGCCTTGCCTCCAATGCTTTCTTACTCAGCTCATTTGCCTCCCGGTGACGCCCTAGATCGCTGTAACTGAATGCAAGATTATTCATGGCGAACAGAGTAGAAGGGTTCTCGCTGCCCAGGGTCCTCTGCCTGATCTCTAATGTCTTCTCCCTCAGGTCCATCGCCTCCTGTTTACGCCCTAGACCGCAGTAGCTGACTGCAAGATTATTCATTGCGAACAGAGTATAAGGGTCCTCGCTGCCCAGGGTCCTCTGCGTGACCTCTAATGTCTTCTCCCTCAGGTCCATCGCCTCTTGTTGGCGCCCTAGATCGCCGTAGCTGATAGCAAGATTATTCATTGCGGCCAGAGTATGAGGGTGCTCGCTGCCCAGGGTCCTCTGTGTGTCCTCTAATGTTTTCTCCCTCAGGTCGATCGCCTCCTGTTGGCGCCCTAGACCTCTGTAGCTGTTTGCAAGACTAACCATTGTTCGCAGAGTATCAGGGTGCTCGCTGCCCAAGGTCCTCTGCCTTGTCTCTAATACCTGCTCCAGCAGCTCCATCGCCTCCTGGTGGCGCCCTAGATTCATGTAGCAGGTTGCAAGACTATACATTATGGGCAGAGGATCAGCGTCCTCGCTGCCTAGGGACCTCTGACTTTTTTCTAATGCCTGCTCCAGTAGTTCCATCGCCCTCCGAGAGCGCCCCAGATCGAGGTAGCTTACTGCAAGCTTTTCCATTGCGTCGAAAGTATCAGGGTGCTCGTTGCCCAGCGTCGTCTGCCTTCCCACTAATATATTCTCCCTCAACTCCATTGACTCTCTCAGGCGTCCATTTTCTCTGAATGTTAGTGCAATTTTGCCGGCCATTTCAATCTGATGTTCATCAGAGTATCTCAAAATAGCCGAGCTACCCGATTCAAGGCATGAGTCAATATGAGGTACCAACATCCGTCGGAACCTGTAGTCAGATGCAAGAAATGTGGATGATATTGTGGAGGATAAGGTGTAAGCGGCTGCCACCCGATAATGCTGTCTTGAATCTTCCGAAAGCCGATCTCTAGCCCATGCATGCACCAACGGATGCATCGACATAGAGTGATGTATCGGATCAAGTTTGATCAGTGAAAATGATGCCAGGAGAGCAGCTGCTTCTCGAATGACAGTTGGATCCCACTCCGAGGCATCTTCCCCAGAGGCGATATAAAACAGACCAGCAAGGTTCTTCTGAAGGGTTTTTCTATTGCGAGTGTTCTTCCAAGCTTGCTCGAATATCTCGTCAGCAATATTGTCATGATGGAAGAAACCGAGAATCTGGATTAGTTCAATGGCATGCTTTGCAGTCTTGTCGGAACGACTTTCAATCGCATCAAGAGACACCTCCCACGTCGTATACACACTGAATTTATAGCTTGATCCAGCTTGCACTGAAAGGTGATTGAGTAGCCATTCACGTCGACGACCGTATATAGTGCAGTATTCACCAATACCACAGAGACCCTGTTGCACGTATGCACCAGCCTGGACGATTGCCAGTGCTAGACAGCCCAAAGTGTTAACTATGGCCCTAGACTCCTCTTGTATAAGTTGAGAAGAAGCGTCTTCTACGTTGGCGGCCCTTAGAAAGAGCTTGACTCCTTCGTCTAGGCCCATCTCGCCGAGTTCATGAGAGCTAACCATGGCATGAATTGTACAATGAGGGTTGCGGGTAGTGACTAGTATTGAACCTCGATTGCCCACCGGGAAGATTGTTGAGATATCCATTTTTGGGTCGTCAGCGTTGTCAATAATAAAGAGCCAATCGTGTGGAATATTTGAAAGCCATCGCTTCACAATATCGGGTTTTGCATCAAGCCCACAACGTTGCGCTATATCCCGAAATCCTTGTTGTATTGTCATCGGAGTACTCGCATCAATCCAGAAGATACCCCAGAACCTGAAGACCAGCGTCAGTCTAACAGTAAAAACTCTGCAATGTCTACATTAAATCACTAACATTTCCCGATAGATGTGGGCAAATTTGGTACATATTTGGGTCTTTCCAGTCCCACCTAGGCCGTACAAGATGAAGAGCCTCTGCGTTGCCAACCTACTCTCGTTCTCTGAAGGCAAGCAACAATCACGGAGTTTTCGTAGAACATCGTCGCGACCTGTAAATATCCCAGTTGGGTTGTGGGGGACAAAATAGTGCTTATTATAAGACAAGGCAGTTCGTATATCTGAACTTGCATTAACAATTTATTACAATCACGTCTCAATTATACATAGCCTCCATCTACTTACTTGAGTTGTCCCTGTTGTCGATATCCACCGACTTCAGCATTCGCCTTACTCGCTTAAAAAGTTTCTCGTATACGGCATCATTACGATGCGCAAATTTGCATATGTCTTCATGGTTGGCATCAACGGGTATCTGATCTTCCCCAGGAATATCCAATAGAGCCGAATGTTTCTCCACGATCTAATAATCATTTGTGTCAGTTTTGTTTTTTTTTTTTTTTTTTTCAAAAGAAATAGTACTATGGACAGATAGTATCATATACAAGTCGTTAACCCACCAAGGATGAAAATATCCCCATCGGCTTCATCTCATAGAAACTGGAAATTTGATATTTAGGCAGCTGAAAGCGGAAATCTGTTGTCAGACGCATCAAAGCCTCGCTGTTCACATGCAATGCCTTAATCAGGGCCAGCGATGGGTTGTGCATAACTGTTATGGCGACTTCTGTGAGGACCTTTCCATATGCAGCCTTCTCGCTTCCACGGTGAGGTGTGCCTAGAAATATTATCCCTACCGTCGCCTCGCTGACGGCTTGATATTGTGGCTCTATCTTTGCTTGGAATAGCGCCTAGAAGTCCGTGAGACTCAACAGTCTTTATATGACTCGGAACACCAACCTGTTTGATGACAATGCCACCCAAAGAATGGCCCACGAATATGATCGGCCTAGTTATTTCCTAGATACGCCAACGTCAACCGTATATCCCGTACATTGAACTCTTCATTAACCCACATCTTCCTCCTCCCGTTTGTCAACCAGGCAGGTGAGCAAGTCCTTAGCATGATCAATGATAGTCGCAGTTGTGTTTCCAAAAGCGGCGCTTGCATTGTATCCAAACGACATGACGCGAATATTCTGGACATCTTGAGGAAGAAAGTCCTGGAGCCAGAAGGCANNGGCATTTGTCTCGCGGTGGGTCCAAGTTTGCTTTGCATCTCCATCAAGTCCATGGACAGCTACAAGGCTAGATTGAAGACGTCAGCAGGTTTTATTAATTCTTAGGTTATGGAAGGGGTGAAGAATGTTGGAACCCACTCCACCTGGATATGCTCTGTAGCTTCCCGTGGGTGCAAGACTTCTAGCCCCATGTTGTTATTTCTTTTACTTTCTTTCTTTCCTACTCTCGTGATATGTACTGATATAAGAATTTAAAAACGGTGATCTTTGCAGAAGGAAATCGCAAGTGATAAGACCAAGTCCGAGTTTTACAGAAATATAAGTCGACTGTCAGCCTTGTTCATCTTCGTTCAGACCGAAGTCCATTGCACTCGCCAATGGCTTGCCAAGCCAAATCCTTATTGGTACTGCCAGGTCATATGTAGATTTCTGTACGCAGAGAAGGGCGGGGTAAACTCTACATGTACTGCTAATAATAGTCTTGCGATATTTTGTATGTGGCGATGAAGCTCGGAGGCTGAGCGGCTGAGCCTCGAGGAATATTATTATACAGACAGCCAAGGGTAAAAAACCTTTACTCTCCGGCACTTCCAATTCTCTTGATTCCCAACGTCAGCATAGTATTTCGTATAGATGATAATATATGTAATTGATGCTCAACTCAGGCGCTTTGTAATACATAGTGTGACAACATTTGTAGATGTAACTTTTGGGAGAAATCCAGTTAGAATATTGGGCGAAAGGGGTGAGCGGCAGGTTCACCCCATTGATTCTGTTTAATTTCGGCCAACAGTTGCATCTAAAAATATAATTACACCATGGATTAACAAACGCTAGAGTTGAGCATCAATTAGCATATATTATCAGCAGTCAAATACTATGCTGGCGTTGGGAATCAAGGGAATTTGAAGTTCTGAAATTGAAATGATTGGGGGTGGAAAAGGGCTTTGGGTGAACCTCTATCCCCACGACTACAAGATACAAGAAGCAGGTATAAGGGGCATAGAACGAGCAGCTAGGTACGGTCGAGATGGAGTAAAATTTCACTAGGAGCTATTTGCAACAGAGGCGACAAAGGTTACCTGAGAGCAGGCAGAATCGCGGTGAGATTCTGCCACAATGTTCCTTTCATCACAAGCACGAAGCCTTCTAATCAACTCGTTGTTTATTCTTTCCTCTCTATCGCCCTGTATTCACTTTACCTCTATGATAGGACCTAGTTACTTTTTAGTGCCGTTAATTTTACCCTCACCTAGGTGCAACTCGAAGCTCGAATATCCCTCACAGAAACATGAGAATTGCTACTCTCCAGTTCTCTCCATGCCTGGGTGATGTGCAGGGCAACATTCAACGCGCAAACAAATTGTTGAAACTGGAAGAGTCATGCACAGATGCTGGGCCAGGAATTGAGGAGTTGCGGCCGGAGATGCTGGTGTTACCAGAGATGGCTTTTACTGGCAAGTTTCTAACTGTAATCTGTAATAGAGTATGGATGAACGATATTCATATGTCCACTCATGTCAAACTCGTAGATGCTCTCTCAGTGGTGCTTAGACTAACTGTCTATGTCAGGTTATAATTTCCCCTCTTTGGAGGCCATTACGCCGTATCTTGAGCCGATGGGGAAAGGTCCCACTGCTAAATGGGCGAAGGACACGGCCATCCGGCTGAAATGCAATGTTTGCGTAGGCTACCCTGAGATTCAGAAAGCGGAGGCTTCGGAAGAGGCTCCTTCGTCAACGGGAATTCATGCAACAGACAAGTGCTATAACTCCCTCCTCGTCGTCGGCTGTAGCGGTGAGATTCTTCTAAACTATCGAAAGCGGTTTCTCTACTACACGGATGAGACCTGGGCAGAGGAGGGAGATTTGGGTTGGGGCTTCCATTCCCTTGGATTCGTGACCAGCGACAGCCAGTCGATAGAGGAGAGAGTAAAACATGTCCCAACCTCGTTCGGTATTTGCATGGACATCAATCCGTACCGCTTTGAGGCACCATCTACCGCATGGGAATTTTCTAACCAGGTCATCGACTCAGGTTCTCAACTCGTTATTGTGTCAATGGCGTGGAATTTACCACAGAAACCCTATCCCTCCTGGGATGGACGCCGGCCTGATCTGGATACATTTAACTACTGGATCCGCAGGTTTTGGCCTCTCCTTCAAAGGCGAATGGAGCACGTTGGAGATGTCGATGGTTTACTGGAGAATGAGACTGAAAAAAAGATCGTCATTGTCTTTGCCAATAGAGCTGGTGAGGAACAAGGCAGGGAAAGAAACTCATCAGTAAGGTATGCGGGAACAAGTTCTATCATTGCGATAACGCAGCACTACCGTAGAAGCAATAATCACAAAGTCCCGGAAGAAAATGCGACCATCAACACTCACGGAGTATTGGAAGATTTTGATGTAAGTATACTCTGTTGGGACATGAAAACTGCAAAAGAGGAGAGCATTTGTTTCGCAGATACCCTTACAGAGCCAAAACTGGTCTTTGCTGGGACTGCTAACAATGAGTCGGAGACGGCAGATTGAGGAAATTTATCTTTTGTTTTGTTTTTTTTTTTTTTTTTTCCCCTTCAATAAAATAGGCAAGGATAGCCGCGTATTCGCATTTTGATCACGAGCAAACGTTATACGCCCTACTAGAGTGGGTTGCTTTTCTCAGCTCGAGAGGCCAAAGACAAAATCCTCTATCATATGATACAACATTGCCATGCTTCATCTAACTAGTCCGCTTCTATGATCTGATACAATATTAAGCGATATTAGCAAGTAAGGATGAGTGATAAACTCCAAGGATATGTAGGTACTCTCGTTTAACCCTCCAGTGGAATCTTCAAGTTACTAGCGTTTGCTCTCCCTAATTCTCCCATCCTTTTTCCAGGGCACATGAGGACTCGATGATCTCTCTAGCTATAGAGGAGGCGGGATCATGTTTAATAAATGTGGTGGGTTACTAGGTAGCATTGATCTTGGCCAGTGGCCACATGTCCATCAGCAGGCAGGATCCCGTGTCAGATTCCTTTGGTCCTGTGGATGGTAGTTAATAATAAGACATTATTATTAGAAAATAATCCAAATACAACAATTGATGGTTCATATAGTAGTATGTATGTACATAGGTTCTGAACAATTTTGTACTATCTATTATTATTGTACCTATAAAGTTCAGTCTATTTTCTGATTGAATTTTTTTTGTTTTCTTTGCTGGCTTTCCTGTCTGTCTGCCATGTGACTTATTAATGTCGTAGCCTTGCTCTTGCTCTATTGCTTTGCTCAATCCCACATCACCCCTCTTGGTAATGATTGTTTTTCTTGCAACACTTCACATTCTCAATTCAGCATCACATCTCCCTCTTTCTTTCCTATCATACATAGTCACCTCTTGTTTCTCTTTCTCTTTTCTTTCTCTCTTCTCCGGAGAAAGCGCTCTAGGACAAAACAACCCTTCATAGTAGGCTGTACCAAATGATAATGGGCACGCTAAAAGGCTTGTGTTTTCTATTGGCAATTTTCGATAAACCTATGATGCATGTGATAGGCTCAACCACTCCTACGCTCGGGTACATCAAAGCCAGATTGTTAATATGAAAGTAGTCGACATGCATATCAATGCGAAGGATCTCTCAGTCGGCGATTTCATACATACTCTATATCCGCGGCCAACGATATAATAATTACTCCCTTCCCTTCAACTCCCAAAGAACTTGGCAAGAGGTTCAACGAAAGAAAAAGATTATATTACCTAGCTCCTGTATCTGCCGAGACTACTACGGACCACCCATCTATCGTTCCGGTTTAGCTTCGATGAGGGGATAAAAGGATGGAACAGGGCTAGGGCAAGGCACGTGCAGACGGCAGAACTTCTTCCGAGCGGGGCAGATATCAATCATGGCCAATCAGCATGCCCAGCCGATCAGCTGAAGGGTAAGGGTTAGCGGGCAGAGGCACGGGATACCTGCACATGACTGGATGGTCGGGGGAACGACAAAAAAAAAAGAGCCAAGAGATCAAATGCATCGATTTCCTTTTAGTTTTATCATGGCAGTCCGGGGTTCTCCGTCCAGGCTGTCAGACGCTGCGGCCCCGGTCACGACTCACATCAAGCCATTATTGGGGCTGGTGAACTGTTCACCTGATCGTCCTCCTTGCTTGTCTTGTCCCTTCTCCCTCCTCGTCCTTTTCATTCATTCTTGAATCTTCATCCCCTGAATGGCTCCTGGCCCTCCACCCCGGAGTTTTCCTCAGTTGTAATAACAATTAATGGAGTTGGTGTGGTGGGATGGGTGGTGTAGAGTTGTCAGGTGACGCGTCTGCACCAGTGGTCTCTGCCACCGACCTGATGGTTCCCTTTTTTCCTTAGTATGTAAATTATTTCCAACCAGTTACATTTATTACTGTATTGCCTACAAACAAAGTACATATATGTACTATGATATGTACTGCTAAAGACGGAGTACTAGTACCTTCGGACCCCCTTCACCATACACACACACACCTCTTTTTTTTCCCTCTATCCCTTCTCGCCAGCCACGTGAGCCCGCCCACGCAACTCTCCAAGTACTCACCCTCCATCGCCTTTCTGACGGTTCAACGCGCAAAAAAACATAATCTCTTCCATTTCCTCCTTTCTAATCATCTTCTTTTTGTTTTGTTTTTACCCGCTTCGTCTTTGCGACAAGTTGGGTGGCGTCAATCATCGCAGTTCCCGTCTTTGGAGACTTGAAATTCGCTTTCCGGATTCGATAATCATCTTGTCTGCGCATCTATTTATTTCTCCCGTGGGCAGGTGACTTTTTGTCAGGTGATAGATAGATCATCCAAAGGTAACGCTTCCAGGACCGTTCTTTCTCCCCACTTCTAGCCCTTTCGTTCGTGCCCGTCACCAAAGCAGCATATCATCCACGACCACAACAACAACATCAACAACGACGACGACGATGTGGATGTCAACTCGTTTTCGCACCAAGTCCATGGCTGTCCTCATTTCTTTCCATTTTCCATTCTGTCGCATCCTTTCTCCCCTCAAGCGATGACGACCCCGCCGTTGGAAGCGGTTGGATAGCTCTTCCAATAACTCTCACCATGCTTTCGCTTGGATGTCCCTCTCACCCCCAAGGTCTCTTTGCAGTCAATGGCCTCGCCAGCGCAATGCGATGGAAATGAAACTTTCCACTGCCATGCCTCTTCGCCTAGGCTCCCTACCCTGTTCCCTCCTGCTACCCTCTCACTTCTTATTCTGTAACTGGTTACTTGCTTCTGAAATTTGGTGGAATGGGGCATCTGCTGACGCGATGGATGTTTCTAGATTGGATGATCATCCACTGAAATAGACCGACAGATCAAGGGCGCGACGACGGATTCAGTGTTGAAAGCTTTCGACTACACCACTGAGACGTAGGGCATCCAGCTTCTCCCTTTTCTTTCTTTTTCTGTCAAACTTTTTTTTTTTTCGTTTATTCTATCATTCCGGATTTGTTATCAGTTTGGCAGGCAAGTTCCAGGGCTCTTAGTGAGATGCGTGACGGAGACTGACTGGAGGTCAAAAATAGGGCGGTCAACACTCGATCCAGACGTGTGTATTGTGCCATGTCAGACCAAGCGCTGAATACAACTGATAACAATGCCTCGAATAAGAGGAAACGCGATTCCAATGATAATAGCGGCCCAGATCCCCAACGCATGACACGATCTTCCCATGGCAGCAACGGGAACATTCAGAGTCTGAGTGCACCGTCGGACGGCCTGTCTAACTTTGCTTATTCCCCCGTAACTCATGGGCTCCCAAATGCTGCTACTACTGAGCTCAGCCAGATCGATCAGCAGATCCTTCAACACGTTGGACCGCAAAATGGAATTACTGATGAGACTGCCCTCACTGCCAAGGCTGCCTTAGCTGCTCATGCCCCTCAGAACAAATATCCTCCACCCCCAGATGGCGCATATGATAGTACCACGGGTCTGCCACATGGCTTGACTTTTGGCGATGAGATGAACACCGCTTCCATGGGTACTAATCATGGCCACACATCCACTGCAGCTGCAGTGTACGCAGCTCGCGAGGCCCAGAGTATGAGCTCCAAGCCGACGGTGGGCTCGCCGGAGTGGCATACTATTCGTAAAAATAATCACAAAGAAGGTATGACTTGCCTATCTGAATGTCCTCGTCATAGTGCTTCTGTGATCACCGATAAACCTACTAACGTGCTTTAGTGGAACGACGACGTCGCGAAACTATAAATGAGGGCATCAACCAGATCTCTCAACTGGTCCCCAATTGCGACAAGAACAAAGGCGCTATTCTTCAACGTGCTATTGAATATATCAACCACCTCCATGAAGAGAGGAAGACATTCAATGATAGATGGGAGCGCCACAGTATCACCGCGAACGAAGCGATAAGTGAGATCAGCTCTCAAAACTCCAAACTAAAGGCCGAAGTGAATCGTCGCGGCGACCTTGCTACGAAGTGGATCCAACGTTGTCGTGATGCTGGGCTTGAGTTCGACGATTATGATGATGATAAGGAGCTTGGCCAACTGGATATCAGCAATGCGCAGACTGCCTGATTCTTAACGAAAGATGAGATCATAGATCGCTTTAATCTTGCCCTTTTTATTGCTTCTCGTTTCTTTCTGTCGGTAAGGTCTAGGTGGCTATTTGGTTTTCTTGTTTCCCTTCTTTCCTAGGAGCGGTGTGGTCTCTACATACATGTGCTATGAATTGTCCTTGTCTCGAACCCTCGTGCATCGCGGATATAACTCTCTATCCTTCTTTTTCTTCTACAATCGTCCATCGTATTTGCCATCTATACAAAATATCATCAATTCAATACGGTATGGAATAGCCAGGTTGACATCGAGTTGCGCAGGAAGTCATTGCGTGATTTCGGACCTATTTGCGGACCAACTCGTCTATTGGCTTACTTTTTGTCGGTTGCGGCGATGTTTGGCCGTCTTTTTCTTCTCTTTTTCCGTGCCTTGTTTAGCTTGTCATTTCCCTTTTCTTCGTTTCATTTGTGTACGTTATTTCAAGGATGGGTTGGCGCAAACAATCTGGGAGAGGACTTTGTACGGTGCACTTAGGCTAGGCGTATGACATAATTATTGTGGTTTTGACTATCAGTAGCTCATCATAATTTACAACCTATTTTAATTAGACAATTCCCGTCCTGGTTTGTTAATCTTTCATACATTAAAGGAATCCTTTCCCTCCCCGGAAAATGTTATCTTCTAGAAATGATGTTCATTTTATTGCTAGCTATTCTTTTCAGTGAGGTTGAGGACAAGCTACGGAATGATTTATGCAGGGCAGAGTAGTTGTACATTGTAATAGTATAGGTCGAAAATCGATCTTGCCAACATGTGCGTTCCAATCATGATCGCGATCGAAATTTCCATCTCCACTTGCATCGAGGTCCTCAATAACCGTCAGGCTATTCCCGTGGCTTCGATTCGCAAGGACCTTCCAGTTAGAAGGTCGATCCTGTGGCGACAGTTGCTCCCAATCATCAGAGAGAGACAGTGGTAGGATGCATGCTGTTACATCGTGCAGCAGACGTCATCCAAGATGTTGCTTCATCTCTTCGTCCTCGATCGGCTGTAATGAATATGTACTTCTCCTTGCTTGGTCTGAAAATCCTATCACAAGGCAACTCTCGGGATGGCTCAGGAGTCAGAGCAGGAAGTAGCATCCCGTTTGGGATCAAATTCCCAATAGAGAACATTGAGAATATGTATATATAATGTCTTAGTACCAATTAAACCCTCCATTGTGTCTACCCGCTCGCATCGAACTTGGCGCTCATCTGATTCTGTTCAGGGCAGCATGCAATTAAGATCTGGTATTCCCATGTGGGGAATATGAAGAAGTGAATAACCATTAGCAGGTACCCAAAAGGACATAAGTCCCATTGTCAAGATTTCTTGCCTAATAAGGCAGATGTCAATACCAATTTTGGGAAATTATTAATGACTTACAATTTCATGGTATTTTGTATCTGCAGGATTGAAGACGCAATCCCTTCCACACTCTTTGAACTCCCTTTCGAGCACCTGACCTTGAGTGTCTAAATATCCTGTTGAACCGCGTATCCTGACTCTCTCCACGTTGTTGGCTGACCTGTTTATGTTGTCATAAACAAGGATGTACGAAGAGTCCAGGATACTAATTTTTACTGAGCATTCCGGCCCTTAATTATGCATTTCTTCATGGATCTTCTTCGGTGTTCACAGGTCGAATATTCTGACTAAGTATTGAAGTTGGTTTCGTTCACCTCCGTATTGTATCAAAATCCGAGTGTAATACATATAAGAGGATGGTTCTATTAGATGGAGCTATCTTTCCAATATATCACTGGGTGCGGTGCTAATGGCGGNNGATATACTGCCAGATCTATCTAGATTCTAATTATCATCTATTTGTTCCAGTTGTTCCAGCGCGCGCTTCTTGGACCTCCCATGAGACGACGTTCTCGAGTTAGATGGCGTGATATGCTGCTACGGGGGAACCTTTAAGAATGGTGGGAGCGAGAGTTGAGCTGACATATCATCACCAGCTTGCTGTCGCAGAACCTGCAAGTCGATTGTTTCGATAGATATATCGGGGCTTTTTCTCGGAGCGTGAAATTGTTCTGACTTTGTAATGTCATTTTCAGGCTCCCATGGCTGGGGCCCGGGGTGCTTCATCACGCTCACTCCGAAGCTCAAAAAATTCTGGAAAACTTGGTTGCAGCAGAACATATCGCAATATCGACTAATCGACAGTTAAAAAAGGGGAGCTTTTTTTTTTCCCTTTTTTTTCCTTTTTTTAAGAAATGTTGTTTTGGGATGAAAAACGGTGTCAGGTAGCAAGGTTAACTAACGATATTCCACAGTCCCAACATAGTCCAGACCATCTGTCGGTAACCAGAAGCGTCTTCCCGGGTCAAAATCATGAAAGTCGATTGCTAGCCGATATCCTGGGCCCTCATCGAGATCCCTAGCTGCTCGACAATCGAACACTTGTATAACCTCATCCTTGGCCCCTGTAGCATGGAGGAATATACCTACCAGGCTTTGGATCTTCCTCAGACTACGGCTATATGCATATTCAATGCCCTAGTTTGGATATGCTCATCTTGTCCCCTTTAATTTTCAGGGTGAATCTCCCGGTAGTCATGAGTTGTATTAGTTCTGAGCGCCGACAACAACTGCCATAAATGTGGCATCTGTACACATATAAGCATGCACTCCGCGATATGACGTTGAGATACTTCTGGTCTTCAACCCATGACTCCATTCGCGGCAACGGGTGGGGGGTATGGGTGTGATTTCGCGAGAGGTCGAGGTGGAGTCTCGGTTGGAGTCAAAGGCCTGAACCGCGCTGCGGCGAGAACGGTCCCGGGGATGGTGATAAAGAATGTCCTTTTTCAGGTCTTCGACCTGGCGGGCGTCGTCCAACAGGTCACGGACGCGGGTATAGTTCTTGACAAGCAGCGAATTCGTTAGGGACGGGAGCATGGTGATCTTGAACTTGTCGATTCGCTCGTCTTCGTCCGTTCGGGCCCGATGCCAGAGGCGCTGGAGCCGTAGGTGATACTCGATTACATACTCATTAAGTTTTTGCCTGATATCTTTCTCACGATACACCGGTTATTGTGTAGGTTTTGGAGTCAAGGATAGTATAGACTGGAATAGAATAAATGCACTTGGTCGTGGTGCTACATCGAACCCGATTGCACTAGGCCTCAGCACGATCTGAAGGATGTATTTGCGGTGGCTGCCGTCGTAATGGCGTTGATGAGGATAGATTGTGGCTCTCTGAGAACCTCTTTGAGAGTTAGTGAGGTTGGTAATGACGATCTAACAGAACAGCCGGTACCTTTTGTGGTGGCCCTGTGGCTTTTGGCCTTCCACGCTGTCCACTGCCGGTGGAGATATTGACTCTCTTGTATCTCTTCCTTTGAATGATTGCAGGAGAGACTCCGAGAGAGGTCCTGCCTCCGCTTGAAATCCACCTGCAATAGATAATGGGAGTAGGCGTTTTGGATCAGACACTAGTAATAATAAATCACATAGATAAGCTGTAGGTCCTACCTGAACCAGGTAGCTGACTCACTGATACAGTAATAACTCTCTGATCTCCGTTGACCCCAACATGATGCCTGTTCCAAATTAGCAAACCTCTGGAAAGCATGCAGCTGTGACCGCGCACCTAACGACAATGTAAATTAATTGCTGACAGTTTTAAAAGATGGCCAGGGCATCCTTTCGTTCATGATGTTGCCTTAACATTACAGTGTGAGTTCTGCGCGGTCGAAGCCGCATGATTTCGAGGTTTACTAACTTGGAACAAGCATCATGTTGGGGAGTGCGCTTACATTTATTTACAGGGCTTTAACCCCTAGTCTCAGTGCTTCCTCACAATCATCATTGGTACCTACAGAAGGTATACTTTCTGCCATCGCTTTTTTTCATATTTTTTGCCCAATCACTATCATAATGAAACCACACATGTACTATAATTTATATGGTCATGGTTTCCTGAGAATCAACAAGATATCCGTTTAGGATTTTGGTAAGAAATTTGATTGAGAAGAGAAAAGGGCCCAAGATGAAGTACCTACAGGCTACAGCTGTAATTAAGAGACATTTTCATAACAATATCGAATGGATTATTGATGGCTTATTATACATAATACATATGTGGTGATATATTTCCTTACAGCTTCATTTCGATGTGGGTAGCCTCCCCGGGGCGTTCATCTTATATAAAAATAACCAAATGAGTTCCAAAATAAGTGGTCAAGAGCACAAGTACAAAGGTACCGCTGGCTAGGCTACAATGGCCACCAGCCGGTGTATATAGATGCAAAGAAGTGAAATGAACATGGATGGCAACTGAAGCACCACTTTTCATCAGATGCGGATGCAGACCAAATCGCCAGAAGAGAAGATATACAAGGCAACTTGAACCGGCCAGCGATTAATTTGGATAGTGTGATGGAAGTCAGTTGCATCGGCTTACAGATCGATTGATCAAGCTTGGAAGTTTGAGCTGGCAGTGGTTGAAGAGTCAGAGCTGACAGGCACCCCCTTAACAACAATGGTAGATCCGGTGACACTGGTAACACGGACATCAACACTAGTAGTACCGAAACCACGGCTCTTTTGGAAGAAATTATAGTCCACCCGGGTGGTTGATTGCCAGGTGACCCCGTCGGTGCAGACCTCGAGCGACGCGACCGGTATATTGGCGTTAACAACCTGCATGCTGAACCAATACTGAGACGCGCCGTCCTTATTGTGGAGGATGATAGGGCTGGTGATACCGCATGGGACAATCGACCAGCTCACGTTGATGACACCAACAGAGAGAGGAGCGAGTTCGCCGAATACGTTCTTGAACAAGTCCAGATGGTTCTCTGGGTTTGAGCCACAGCTGGGGCATTCGTCGACAATCTATTATGGGTTAGCAATTTGTATGACTCTCCGACATATAGAGGATCTTAGAACATAGCAAAAGCATACCATAGCCTTGATAGAATTCCCGTTAGGACCCGTCACAGAAATACAAGCACCGCAATTCCCGGAATTGTCCCAATTGGTGCTTGACAAAGCAGTACCAAAAATTCCTGATGGAAGAGTGTAGGTCGAGAAAGAGCAAGCACCGCCCATATTGCCTCCGTAGAATGTGGCTTGACCCGAGTAGGGTCCTCCCAGTGATGGCGAAGTGTAAGATGATTTTGCTGGGACAGAAGGTGCACCCTGTGCTGATGTCGATGTCGATGTCGATGTCGATGTTGTTGATGTTGATGTCGATGCCGATGCCGATGCATATGCCGATGCCGATTCCGACGACGGTGTAACTGACGAAGTTGCCGGCAATTGGTTCTGGTAAGTGCTAGGTGCAGAAACTGAGGAGTTATTGATATTGGAAATACCACCACTACTATAGGGATTACCACCATATCGATTGTATGGAGCAACACTGGCACTCAGGTAGTCGGTGACAAAAACCGTGGAGGTTGTTGGTTCAGGCGTCGAAGGGGGTGTAACTGTGACAGTGGTATAATATGTGCTCACGATATATCCACTTGGACAATGATGATGACTATGATGACTCTCATGTGCATGACGGGCAACATGACTGCCAGCTGCTGCTGCGCCGAAAATAGCAAGAGCAAGAGTTGTAGTTTCCTGGAATTTCATGTTTTCTTATTTCCTTCTATCTTTATTTATATTTCTTCTTTTTTTTTTTCCAATATTGCGGGGTCAATCCTTAACGTATGTTCAGTGGCGACCTGCGTATAGTAACGAATTCGAAGACAATATCAACAAAGAATAGAATGTTACTGTTTTCAATTTCTTCTGGTATCAATTGAAAGAGTGACTGGAAAGACAAGAAGAATATATAGTAAAAGAACGAACGAAAAGAATAGAATAAAAGGTTTCCTACACTTCACAGAGCGTATGGCCAAACCCGTTGTCTCAGACAGGACGATGGATAAATGAGAGAAATCGTCGAGAAGGAAAGGCAAAAGAGAGAATGAATAATGAGGGACGAAGTAAAAAAGAAAGTCAAAAGAAAATTGAAAAAGGAAATAAAACCTTTTAATCATGGACATGGTCGAATATCGATTTGGTTTAGCCTTCAACGTAAGCAATTAATTAGTTAGAGACGTCTTCATAAAAAAAAAAAAAAAGTCAACACAGGGTAAACACACCATAACCTTAGGTATCATGATTCATAGTAGTATGTAGGTAGTAGTTATCATATTTGCCGGTTTAGATACGAGAGAGGATGCCGCTAAAAGTATCCTTGAAACGGCCAACCCAACCTGCATACGGAGAATATCTACTCTAGTCTCTAAAATGTTCAAGGACCTCGAAAGAGATGAGATGCCTTATTAGTACGGATAGTTACTATCACAGTAGTGCATATATGTAGTTATAGATTTATATTATTACATGAAAGTATACTCAAAGTTATCTCTCTCTGATATGTAGAGAAATGAAACTCATCCAGTTATGTTGAGAATCTAAGGAGTCAATCACTCCCAGTGTACATAATAAACAACTGTTGGGTTGAGATTAATATTATTATAATATAGTTTCACACCTACCTGATCTGTGAATGTTAATTTATCTTACATACTACCCTGCAAACAATAATGGTCATGTTATTAAACTTGCCGTTGATAGCAATATAACTTATTAATCATTAGGGCCCATATCATAATATCATAATAGTTAGTTAAAGAACCATCCCTGTAACTATGTATATGTAGGTATAGTTTGTACCCCGCACCTCATATAAAACCTAAGGAATCAGGACCCTCAAAAAGTTAGGTGAGAATCGGAGATTACTCAAAAAGTCACATTCTTCGGCAAGAAAAAAAAACCCCCACCAGCTTCTCTCGCTAAGAACAAGCATAAATGTGCAGGGGCGCACCCATAAATCCCTAATGTTTCAAATATATACAATAGGTACATACATCTACCTACCATTGGTCATGATTGGATTCAAGACCCTTCCTATAGAGGCACCATATTGAAGGGAGAGCATATTTGAAAGGCAGGAGTACAGTACATCCCGTTAATTGGACGGGGATGGAGATATCTTATTTACATTGAACTTCTAACGCATATAATTGTAAAGCTTGATGGAGTGGTATAATAAGACATGATAACAATGAGAAAGGGCTAGTGAGCCTTAAATGCTGCCCCATTGTGTTAAATTGAATTTCATTTGTAGATTAAATACCTTGTCCTTCGGGTCGGAACAACGAACTGAAGTTGAAAACGTGCAAGTTATATGTACATTTATAAGTACACATATGCATGGGTTAGAGGGCGCATGGAAAGAGAAAGAAAAAGAGAGAGCTCTTGGTTGGCAACGATGCTTCTGGGGGATGATATATTTCATAGAACATTACTCTTTGAGACCAGTGGGGGGAAATAATTAAAGGGAGAAGAAAGGACAGGGAAAACAGGGGAACGTTCTTCCAGGATAAGGAACAGAATATAATGGAGGTTCATTTGGCGTCCCACATTACCTCACTTAGTCTCAGCATCGCATCACCGTTGCTTCTTTTTGCCGCTAGGAAGTCCTCCCGGTTTTCCACTCCTCGAGGGCCTCTCATGATCTCCGAGAAGCAAAGCTCGACAAGGATGCGGAGCTCGTCATAGGTGAACGGCTCGCCGTTGCCGGCAGCGAGGGCGCTATAACCTTGGGCGGCGAAGGCCTCCTTCTCCTCCTTGGCATATTCGAGCGCCTTGTCAGCGCCTTCGATGAACCAGTCAAGGAATTTAGCACTTCGAGGAAGGGCCACGACTTCGTGTGGGCTGTTCCGAGGAAGTGAGTCAGTGATGATATTTTTGAGATTCTGCTGTAGGACAAGAACGTCTAATTGAAGCCGCAAGGCGCCGTTTTGATTCATTGCCCCAATAAACCGTGTACTTGAGACGAAGACCCGGTCGATGAATCTAGCAAGTCCAGAGGTGATGAATCGACGCTCATCGTGACCTAAGTATGTGGAGATGTTGGTGTCGAGGGCAATGAGGTCGTTGTTCAGTTCTAGAATTGTAGGGGATGCGGCGGACGGGGGGGTTGGCATGATAAGATGCCAATTAGTGGGGGCAGGGGTCGATGGAGTATCATTGTGTATTTGAGGGTAAGTGGGGCCAGCCATGGCTTTTGCGAGCATATGGATGACTCCACATCGGATGTCGATATGGAGAGTAAGAAGAACAGTGGTTGCAAGGCTACGGAGAGATCGTAACGTGTTGTCAAATATTGCAACCGTTTCTTCGTTCATCGGTAAGTAAACCGGTTGACTAATACTATCGCGTTTCGGCTTCATTGCAGTGATAAGAGTCCATCGACGATTCCGCGTTATGCGTCTGGACTCGGATTGCGATGAGTCCACCGATGAAGTTGTAATGTGCCGTAGTTTTTCGAGATGACTAGCAAGCCATTGCTTTGATCGGTCAGATTAGTCTTCCAAGGTGCTGAGGCCAACTCACCATGCTATTGTGAAGCAGGGAGAGCAAGACCGCTGTTTTCGGGTCTGATATGATATCAGATGGCTCCAAAGGGTTATCATTGGTTTGTTTAATGAGTAGGTCGATTTCCTAACTCATTAGAAAGGTTTTGATAAAGGGATTTGGAGAAATTATTCACCTTGTCAATGAGCTCTTGCCTATTACCAACGGAGCCATCCCACAGTTGCTGAGCTGTGTCGCGGATCTCGCCAGATTCAGCTAAAGCGGCCGCCGCTTTGAGGCGAATTCCTCCAGGGGGTTGCGATGACATCCTTATCACAATGGCTATCGGTGTCATTATGTGAGAGAGACAAGAGACAGAGGTGCTTACCTTTGCACCACCCACAGCATTTGTCATAGTATGTCACAATCTGATTCAAAATAAGTTGTGTAAATGCCTGGTCATGCGGGATGCTGTCCAAC
Organism: Elaphomyces granulatus; assembly: GCA_002240705.1. NCBI lineage: Eukaryota > Fungi > Ascomycota > Eurotiomycetes > Eurotiales > Elaphomycetaceae > Elaphomyces > Elaphomyces granulatus. Next base: position 19,296 of record NPHW01003276.1, read on the forward strand.
ATTTTACTGAAAGCCTTCACTAAAGATATGAAATTGGCAGCTCCCTAGAAAGTCCATGTCAGACTCACTTCTCGAAGGTGTATCTCGTGCAGAACTGTTTGGTTACCTTAAAGATTGGCCTGGGAGAGAGAGCCGCCCAATTGGGATCTTCAGCGAAAGCATCCACGGCAACAAGACTCAACATGCACATATCCGTGACAGCTTCATCAAGTTGAGGAAGGAAGACAGTGACCAAGAAGTCATCCAGGAAAGACGTTAGTGTGCTCGTACCGAGGTCCGAAGTGATCGGAACTATGTCCTTCAACCGCTGAAGAAAATTCAGCGATGGTAACAGCAGAATTGCCATGTTGAACACACTTGGTTTAACAAGAAGCTTGTGGCCAGTTCCCGAGTTTCCTTGTCTTGATTGTGGAATATCGCCAGTCGCATTTTTCTGCCTTGATTTGGTAACCAAGCCAGGTACAGAAGACCTCAGGATCTCCTCTAGATCGTCTTGCTCTGTCTTAAATTCGGTCGACTTTTGATCAACATCAGACAATTTGAACATTTTCTGCGATACAATTAGCGTTCCATCTGCTTCGGTGGAGACGTGTGTATACGAACCTTAGTTTTGTCCCTTTGGTTCGAGGCATTATGGCGCCTCCCATCAAGGTCGCCAGCTGTTGGTCTAAATGAAGAATCACCGTCCGTGGCAAGGTAATCATGTAGGAGGGAACGTATCTGAGATCATAAGGTCAAATTATGCCAAGAGAACTACAACCAATTTCCAAGGTAGCCCTACCTCGCTCTGGTAGAGCTTCCACAGCTCCTTAAAACCTCCGGTTAAGGAGTTTTTTCGAATCCCCTCTCGTTTTATTATCCCTGTTATCACGTCGTGAACCACACGGTGACCCTCGGCAATAGCCTCAAACTTGGCATATAAAGTCCACAGGAATTCGGACAAGACATGGCCGCGCTGCTCGTCTATCTTGGTCGGTAAACTGTTTCTACTCCTATCCTGGGACGACAATCCGCGTGCTAAGTTTGGATAACGAGCATCAACTTCCCCATTCGTCTTGTCAACCACTGCGAAAAGCTCGACGGGTAAGCGCTGCTCTATCCTATCCACTGCGGTGTCGAGATGACCCATCTTATACAAGGCTTCGATAATTAACTGGATATAATAAAATGGGTCAGCTTCAGGATTCCTAGAAGAATCGTCAACCAAAGCCGAGGACATGTCCATCTTTGCCAGGAAACTATAGACGGGTCTGTCCCAGGTCGAAGTCCCAGCCCAGTTGGAAGGGTTCCCAACGGGTCGCCCCTCCGACGCCGGGGATTTCCAGCGATCCTGGCAATAGGGTGACTTGAGATACAGATGATCATGCAACTCTTCAATCAAGACATCTGTCAATGATGTCTCCTGGTTGTTGAAATAGGCCCGTAGGTCAGCGAGGGCACCAATATTCTCCAGTTCCGATCTTCGCAGCAGCCGAAAGCCGCCATGAAGGATATCCACGGCCGCAAGAAACCGCTTGTCCGATATCAGAGCCTCTAGTTTCTCTGGGAGGGCTTGGATCTCTTGAATTTGATTAAAAAGCTGTAAAATATCGTCGTAATTTTGAGATGACATGGCCAAGCCTTTCAACTCAGGCTTTGTCGTAAGTAATCCAGACTTGGCTTGCTCAAGGGACTCTCGAAGGTTTCGAACTCGGTGCTGAGAGTTGTGAATGCTGGATTGAATCTTGTGATATGTACCGATAGAGCTGTTGAAGCCCTGATGATGTTCTAAAGGAGATATTCACGATCACTTTCCGACCCTGGAATCAATTGAAGTTTGCTGCGGAAAATTTGTAACCTACCATTGACTATCGACCTCAGTGTCTTCTGGATTTTTTTGTGCACACCCATGAAATCTGGTTCCCGGTCTGCCTTGCCCAAAGTGCTGTAGTCCATCAACTGTAGGCCAACCTGTACTGGAACGCAATCATCCGAGGCCATGATATCCCAGTCACGCTGTACCGCTTGCAAAAGATCTAAAAGACCGGGGAATATTCCGGGTTAGCCAGTCGCATTAAACTTACCCAACAATCCACAAGTGATCAATCCAATTTTTACCACTCCTGATTTACAGGAAGGGACATGCCGATGAATTCTTTACCTTCAATAGACTGCGGCCCACGGATCCCATTCACCCCTTCTGACCGACTTCTTGTATCGTCTCGCCCGGGTCGCCATCTTGTCCCAGTCTCTACATCTCTTGGGCGCGATCGCGACGAGGATTGCGACGGCTGCCGATCCCTATCCGTTGTCTCTCCTTCCCGTCTGCTGTTCTGAGAGGGGGTCCGAGACTGTTGTTGTGTTTCCTCATTGTAAAATCCTCCATATCCACCTTGGCGGTGCCCTCGCCCCCGCCCTGTGCCTGATCCATAAGCGTTCACCCCCAAACTTTCTCCATTACCGTAAGATCCGTCCGCATCGGGATATCCGTATCCGTTTGAATGGGCACCGCGACTGCTCATGCCAAATTTCGAGTCTCTGGAAAGAGGACCCGCGCTAAAAAGGGTTTATTCTGGGAGCAGAGACAGACTTCAAGACAAACAGGCGAAAGGCTGTGACTGATCCAGGTTGTGGAATCTTTGAGGGAGAGCGTCAAGGTGTGATTGTATTCTAATAGCCTTGTTTAACAGCTGCGTAAACTCAATATCGATGATTCCTGCTGTCTGGTAGGGTATTAGTACCATTTCAAGTTTCAAGCGGAGATATTCATTAGCGGGGATTTTATTCCTCCGTGTTCCGGTCGCTCTATCATACTTCTAATATAAAACTGGAACGGTGGTAATAATAAGATACGATATGGAGTGATAGACATTAAATGGATCTAAATGACATCGGGAGACTCTATGCTTTGTCTAAGGTATTGTTTGAGCATTATCATGAGTTTATCAGTGAAAAGCATGATTTGGCCTATTACCTCAGCTCTCCCCAAAAAGATGGTTTGAGGCATTGAGGTAATTATAAAGGCTGTGTTTCCTTTCTTAGCCAACTCAGCGTCAATTCGTCATTATCGAAGAAGCCATGGGTCTTCTCCCACACCTCTGCATGATATTTATTTACCCATTGAATCTCTGCACTGGTCAAGAGTGAGGGCTCGATTAGGTTGCGACCCAACGGGGTCATGGTAACATATTCGAATCCCAGCCACGGTTTGTCACCAAATTTGTGCAGTGTCTGGACTTCTCGGACCATGATCACGTCTGAAGAAAGACGTTAAATCTACACCTAAGACTAGGAACCGAGTAAGTTGAAGGGATACTCACTTTCAATCCGGACACCAAACTTTCCATCCTCGTAGTACCCAGGTTCTGATATTCTTTTTAGCTGAAATATAGGCTGGAGATTGGTGTCGGAAGCTACTTACCGTCAGAGATTACATTTCCTGGGGCGAGAGCAACCTCGGAGAACCGGGAACGTGAACCCACGCCAATCGGGCCTTCGTGGACGTTCTGGTGGTTATTAATATCGTATTTTAGCATTACTCTCCCGGGTATCTCTTACTAGGAAGGATCCGACTCCATGGCCAGTGCTGTGAAGATAGTTGAGACCCTCGCGCCAAAGAAATTGCCTCGCAAGAATGTCCAAGGCGAAACCGGTTGTGCCCTTGGGAAAGACGACAGTGTCAAGGGCAATGGCACCCTTGAGCACCAATGTGAATGCCTTTTTTTCCATGACGCTTGGGGTCCCAAAGTGCAAAGTGCGGGTAGTATCCGTCGTCCCATCCAGATACTGTGCTCCAGAGTCACACAAGTAGATGGCTTCGGGATCGATGACTGAACAGAGGCCTTTCTCGGGCATGTAATGGATTACGGCTGCATTGGGACCGGAAGAAGAAATCGTGGGAAATGAGAGGCCCACAAAGTTCTGATGTTTAGATCGGATCTGTTCCAGCTTATCTGCCGCGTCCACCTCATCAAGCTTGGACTTTTTGCAGACTAGCTCGTTCTCTAGCCATGCAAAGAACTCGGTTAGAGCAGCACCGTCACGAGTGTGACATGCCTTCATCCCTTCGAGTTCCGTATCGTTCTTAATGGCCTTCGCGTCTGCGATAGGACTTCGAATATCTTCGAGCGGGCCATCTTCACCCAGAGAGAGGCTCAGCGCCCAAGATGCCTTGTTCGACAACAGGAATTTCGTATCCATTGCCAAAGCATTCTCGTCGGTGCTTCTAGGTTCCGTTGCCCCTAGTGCCCTTATGCCCGCGAATATTGAATCATAATGTTTAATCCTGACGTCCTCACCTAGATGTACCTTGGCCTCCGACGTTAATTTATCCTCATCGATGTATAGCTCCACAGTATCCATAGTGACGATAACATATGAAAAGAATACAGGGTTGTACGGGATGCTGGAGCACCGTCAGTCAGCCCTTCACCTGAGCATCGAAGAGGCATAAGACCTTACTCATTTCCACGGAGATTGAACAGCCATGCGATCTCGTCAAGCATAGCTGTCGTTGCATCATCAGCAACTGGGTCGATAAAAATCTAACTATGCAGGTGCCTACAAATAATGCAGCCTTCTCGTTTCTCCTTTCTCAGCTCTTTCCGCAGATCACCGATCTTCTCCTGGAACGGCTTGCCGGAGAATTTGTCGACGTGGACCTTGACTTTTTCATTTGGACGAGCAGGCCGATCCTTGCCCCAGACAAGGTCTACGAGATTCTGCTCCACGCTCACCAAGGTTGCGCCGCTTTTGCTGAGTGTTTCTGCAAGTTTCTTGGCATTTGCTGTTGGAGATCAATATAACTTGCGAATCACATTCCAATCTTGACACCGACTCACCAGCAGTAATAACAGCCGGGTCGACGCCGACAATTTTCCCACATTCTGCCTGCTCTGCTGTCCTAGATTCTGATTCAGCGTGAACACTTAACACTAATCATGCTCTAAGCCGTAATACCATTCCTGCCACGTCGGCACATTCTCTAATCCATCCTTCAACAGTAGCCAATTATCGTCCAGCTGCTTCGCTGCCTGATTGAAGTATCGACCATCTGTTGAAAGGGCTGCCTTGGTCCTGCACACGATGGCTGTACCTGCGGAACCGGTGAAGCCAGAGATAAATCCTGCAGGGATAGGCAAGGCACAGTGAGTTCTGGGAGCGGCCATGGAATCGGGGTGCTTGAATGAGAAATATTCTAACCTCGTCGCGAATCGCATGGAGCAATATACTCAGACTGGTGGCTATCCTCGGAGGGAACAACTTTAAGAGCATAATGAGAAAGTGGCTTCGTTATTGAGCATGGAAGGACATGGGCTATCCGTTCTCATACTATATACATCAACCTTATGATCCTCCATCAATTGCCTTAGCTTCGCCAAGCGCTCTGAGGCGTTCACATTCTCCATTTCCAACGCGCGGAACGTAAAACTAAGGGAAAAAGGCCTTTTTGTCGGATGGGACCGTTGCCGCAGTGTATGGAATAATGTGATTCTAGGAAGCCGAACAGGAGGTCGACAGAAAAACATGGACTATGATAGACGAACGGCAAAGAGGGGCACGACAGACCGCAGGATGAAGGAGTATGCGGAGCTAGAGGGATAGAGGTAACCTATATACAAAGGGTGCCCACGCTAGTGCCCTTAGGTAAGCAATCCCGGGCCTTCTAGCAGACTGACATGAGCCTTCCATCTATGTAGTATGCACCGAGATTGAAAGGGCACAAAGAATAAGGGTGAGGGGGTTACGATAGGTCTCTAACTGTCAAGAAAGGAAATGCATTATTGAAGCCTGGCCTGCCAGCCTTGTGCCCGGGTGCTGAGTATTGCCCTGGTGCTATGTATGTACATAGTGCCCGGGTCTCAGTCCCGGACCGAGATAAAAAATGCCCTGCTAGACTGTCCCAAGCTTTCCTTGTAACATGGCGTTACAATCTATCATATTGTAGGTACACATTATCTACCCTACGGTGTGGACGTGCTATCATCTCTGT
>NPHW01003277.1:0-17306 GCA_002240705.1 Elaphomyces granulatus
GAGGACAGATTCATGTAGTATATGTAATGAATGACATTATTTTATCAAGCGGAGTAACATCATCAATCAATTACAATCAATGGTAACCCTAATCCTCCTAACCCTAATCACCCTATCCCTAACCATCAAGAAAGCGCTAAGGACATTATAACGATGATAAATTCAATCCAAAGTGACCCTAATTCGCCTCATTTGACTCAGCTGGAAGCATCGTCTTTATATCTCCCCATATTGGCTTTGCACGCTGGCCAATAGGGATTCCGGCGCTTAAAGCCTTTTTCTCATCTCGCCTCCTTTTGATCTCTTCCTTATGTTTGTGATAGCTTGTCTTCTGCTGGTATTCTTCGGTCTTCGAGTAACCATGGAGTGTTCTCTCCGCCTCTTCCCATCCAGCTTTCGGTTGCCCAATTGGGTACTGATCTTCCTCTTCAGTCAGCATCCCTTCACTTGGGGCATCCGACTGCCACCCATTGTCCTCCGTGGCACCACTATCCAAATCAAGTTTTTGTCGTTTTTGTACTCGCGCCTCAAGCGCCAACCCAACTGCCCGGCGGCGCTGAGCTTCCTTTTTTCCATGGTCCTTGGCTGAATTCAGAAATATGGACCAAGGGTTTCTTTTTTCCGATCTTTTTTCTAGCGAAACAGGACACTCCAAGGACCCCCGTTATAACATCGTTTTCCTCCTCCAGGTAAACGTGAGTTTTCTTCAGCCCCGAACTGCCACCTTTGCTTACTCGAGGCATAGTATCGATTTATGACAGTAGAAGAAGGGGGAAAAGAAGGACCCGAAACGCTAAGGACATGATAACGATTTTGATATATTTCTGTCGGTTCATATCATTTCTTTGTTATACGGAATGTTTCGTTATTGTATGGAATGTTCCTTGTGAGTCATTTCTGACTCGAAAAGATGTATGACTCATTCCTCTGACTCGACGGAATCTTGAGACGGGACTTTGATAATACACCCATTTAGTTAGCGCAGGATCTGCCTATAAAAGGACAGACAGATCCCCATGTAACTAGACAAGAATCAAGAAGAATCCAAGAGTACTTTTGTGTTTGTTTATTGTAGAACATTCTGCACCCGTGTTCTACCGACAATTTCAATCACGATCTTGGCGTCGGCCGACAAGCTCGGAGAGATGTTCTTGCTTTGGCTCAGGAAATTAATTGTGCGATTTAGGAGCCTCCACCAGTTGCAAGTGATATCCCCAGAATGAAAATTTTGACCGTTTGGTCGAGGGCCACCACGATTGAAGTTGTGGTTAGAATTGAGGTTGTAACGATTACGGTCTCGAGCTCTGCAAGGAGACTGGTGGTCATGAACAACTAGTGCTTGACCAGAGGTATTGTCACCGGTGATGGAGTTGTCCTTGATGTTGGCGAGTAGGTACGCAGCAGTGTCAACAAAGGGTAAGTTCTGTTGCTTCGCTGCCTGACCTTCAGATTTATAGCAATCGGGAAGTCGGTCTATGAGAATATGTACGGCGAGATCATGGTTGATCTTCTGTGTGGTGTTCTCAAGGGAGAAGTAAAGGTCCCTCAGACGACTAGTGTAGGACCTTATGGTGTCCTTTGCCTCCCACTTGTCATTGTGAAAGGCTTCGACCTTTGCGATGAGCGGTAGAATCGTGCCGCGGTCACAGCCTGCTTTAAAGTGATCCAGACGTCTCGTAGGGTAGTTTGACCGCTAAGGAGCTTTCTGCATTGCTTGGAAACATGCTGGCGGGGTTTGGTAGAGTTCTGTTTTTTTGACGATTTCACGGCTTGCTTTATCAGTAGGTAGGGGTAGGGTGGTTTGCTGTTTGGGTTGGTGTACTGCCAGAGATCTAGGGCAGTGAGATGGTCACGCCAATATTCACTCCAGTCAGCCCAGTTCGTATAGTCAAGAATAGGTTCATATAGAAGAAGCCGGAGAGAAAATTTGTTACATAGCTCAGTGATAATTATGTAGATATAGAAAAACATGCTTGTTCTCTGTGGTATGTACAAAACCTCGATATTTATACCTTTGTATGAGTTACAATATGTAACTCATACAGAAGGTTCCTGACGATGAGAACATGATTTCCAAGCACACATTTCTAATCATCGTCATCTCTATTTCCAAGCATTATAAATATAATCCGTGGATTAAGCATTTTCCAAACATGGCTGGTACGGAGGCGAGGTAGTCAGTACAATCTCGGCCGAGTCGATCCCGTATCTCCGATACCAATACATAATTTCAAATGTATGATACCATACTATGCAACAAAATTTCTTCGCGGCCGACTCACTGGGCGGTGAGAGCCTCGGTCTCATGCCTCAGGCACTCTAAAACACCATATTTGAGATAGTTTGACTTCTATCTTCTTCTTGTAGCGTCGGCGAAAATGTACATGCAATGGTTTGTCTTGGACTCTTGGTTGCAGAGCTACCTGTTGGTTTTTTCAAACAAAAGGAACTGTTGAATTCGAAGAGAGAAGGAAAGAAAGAAAGGAGGGGGTGAGGCATGACGTTACTTTAGAGTCCACTCCATCTCCTCGATCAAGATCCTCGTCGTCTTGACTCTTCATTCCATTTCCCCTGATCACACAACTGGGAGGATCATCCCCGTGGTCATTGTTCCATCAAATCGATTTCCTCAATTATCTTATTATTTCCCTCAACCTCGAGCTCTACCACGAGTACTAGAATATTATTTCTCCAGTTCAAATTTTCTTACATTTCCCTCAAGCTTTCCTTTTACCAGCGGAGCACATAACCCTCTTCTCCAGAGTCCGCTTCCTTTCATCCTTATAGTATCATCGAGTTATTACAAAAATGGCTAAAAGGTCGGAGATGCTCCAAGCCAAGCTCCTTTGAACGACAAACAGACAGGCGATGCCATGACGGAATCCAATGGAAGGCCCAAGGCCAGGGCTTCAAAGGACATCTACACCGTTAAACAATTCAAACTACATGCTGTTTTGATTTGCTGGCTCTGGGATCTTCGCTCGGAGGACGATGTTCTATATGTAATGTACATACGTTACTGGGGATTGCCGATAGCGATGATTTCTGCGAAGTTTACTTCGGAAATCTGGAAATATATTTTCCACCGATGCAAAGTAAAACTCCTTATGACGACGGCAAACCATCCGGGAACGGACAATCAGAAATAACAAACGCTGTGGTGGAAACTGCGTTGCGTTGCGTTCTGGTTGGTAAATAGTAAATACGAAGCAGACTGGAACAATTTGTTGCCAGAAGTGGAAAGAAGCCTGAACCAGCTACCTTCCACGACTATCGGGGTGTCGCCATTTGAATTGCCTATATCCGTAAGATCTAATGTATATATTCATATCCACGTACCAACACTGTGGTAGACAATAATATAGTTATTGACCCTAGCGCTTGTAATAAAGGGAGCTGGCGGAATGACTACATTGTCTACCACAGTGTCATAGCGACCAAGATATAATACAAAGTGAATTATGGATAGTTAGTATAGCTAGTTAGGGGACACATAGTAGAGATAAAGAGATAAGACTGGGAGGGACCGATTGACTGGAAAATGCAGCACAAAGCCTCCACGGACTGATATGAAAATGCAGTGCAAAGCCTCCACGGCCGCAGAGATCCAGATGTGCGTGTAGTTCCCTGTAATGATGGAATGCCGAACTTCACCCGTCAACGACGACGAGCGGCGGGCAGGTTTTTCCAAAAAGGCGCTGCAAGTCTAAGGCTTGATCCTGCTCAATAGCCATCAATGGACTTATGACTAGCATAAATTGATCTGGAGAATAAGAAAATATTTGTCTTGCCAATCCCGGTTTTGGGCGACCAGTAAAATGTCGCTTCCAACTGACTCGAAATGCAGTACAAAGCCTCCACAGAAGGGCCGATGCAAAGCCTCGATGGACGGGCTGACTGAGAGGAAGTAAGAAAATCGAAAGAATGTATTATGTAGCCCCAGGTCAGGGCTAAGTACAGATACAATACAAAATGAAGCACCGCCCAGCGGGGAGCAGAGCAGCGATCAACAAACAGAAGGCTAGATATAATGATTGTGACACTGGGGAAACCAATTTCTTTGAAGCAACTATTTTTGTGTCCGCCCAGCAGCGGCGGCAAGCTTCCTCTCAATCACCTCCCTGGTGATGTGAATGCGGTCGCAACGCGGTGTTCGACCTTCCAGTTCGCGAAGCAGACCCCCCGAGATTTCGAGGAGCCGGAGTCGGTCCTTTCAGCCCTGGTGGGCCTGGGTTGGCGAAGCCAGTTATCGCACCATTGTGGGATGACAGGCCACCACGTGCTTGGATCCAGAATATTTGTCCTGGCGCGATGACATTGCATGGCGAATTTTATCACAGAATTGTGAAAATTAGATATCGTTGGCCTCGAGTAGAACCGGGGTTGTGCCGCGGCAAGGGCTGGTAGCTTGAAGACTTCAAGCATAATTGCACCATCATTATGAACCCGTTGGCCCAATCCTCGAAGCGTTTTGAAGTTTTTATATTCATGGCGGGAGACCTGGCCATTTCCAACGGTCACGAGGGAGAGTGGTTCATAGGTGGCGGTGTTATCCTTCCGGATCCACCAGCGCCACAGGGAGAAGGTAATAATTTTGCCAACCAGTTTAGAGGTCAACGACCGAGTCACCTAACAGGGTAACGGCATCATCACCATTGTTATTGTCTGGACGCTCATCCCGCACGGATTCTCGCGCGGAGAATTGCTGGAAGGTGGTCGCTAACGCCTGGGTGGTGGTTTGGGAGGCCCGCATTTGTTCGGTCATAGCAAGTAAGACCGTATTGAGGTCGGGCGTGGTTGTGTCCGCCCTTTTTCGTTTCTGCCTTGCCGGCTCGACTGGAAGAGTCATCGGCGGAAATCGTACAGCGGGAGTGTGCAGTCGGCGGTTCTGCAAAATTTCGTCTGGGCTACGCCCAGCAACGAGTTTATCAATAGAGATAAAGACACAGTATGAACAGGAGAGACACAATGTAGAGAAAGATACGACAGCGTACTCAAGGAGTGGTGGACTCAAGTACATCATCCATTCCAAACCCTTCCTGCCTTAACCTCAGAGCTTTCCGCTTGCATAACCCTTGCCCTTGACTATATCCCTCTGCAAGCTCAGCTGACTACACTCCTCCGTTATGCCTGTCTACGCCAAATCCTTAAATCCGACTCAACCCTACTAGTACCATCACCTTCTTCGAACCACTCGCCTGCACAAAACCACCTCAACAATTACTCTCCGCACTGTTGCTCTCGGCCGAATCTACTGCAAGGGTCAGCCAACATTTTGGATTCTCGCCTGGGAATTGCGGGGCAACCTCTTAGCTTTGCGATCTGATATGTACAGGAGTTGCTCTTTGAGGACTTATATGACGACCTTGATGATGTCTTCAGGCGGTGATGGTCTGTGTGAACTGCCGGCATAATCTCACCGCGCNTTCTGCCGTAGGTTTCCGGTCCGATGATATTAATTTTCGAAACTCTATACAGTAATCGTCGTGTATTTTGACGACATCATGATGATCTTGAGACCCCCGATTGGAAACACGTCAGAAAAGTGCTTGATAAAAATTTAAAGATCCAAAGAGACTGAGTACTTGGGACATGTAATAAACGGAGAATCAACGAAAATGCAGCATGAGAAATTAAAAGCCATATTGGAGTGGCCGACACCAAATAATAACTGCAAGGATATTGAAGAATTTAGAGGCATGGCCGGCTATTATCGACAATACATCGGCCACTTTTCAGACAAATGAAACCTTTAAATGAGAAGTTACGATTAAATAACTTCAACTGGGGAAACGACGAACAAAAAGCATTCCAAGGTAGCTACCAAGGCGACAAAATACTAAATTTACACGACCCTGAGAAACAGACTTGGTTACACGCCGATGCGTCTGATTACGCATTAGGAGCTGAGATAAATTTACACAAACATGGAAAAAGACGACTGGTACTATTCTACTCAAGAAAATCACTTCCTGCGGAAATGAATTATTCAACAGCCGATAAAGAGATGCTTGTGATAGTACAAGCAATGAAGAAATTCAGACATTACTTACATGGAACAAAGTTTCCAGTAATTGTATAATCTAATCACAGAAATCTTCGAACCTTCATGGCAACAAAAGAACCCAGTTCCTACAATTTCGTCATAGAACACATCAAGGGAAAAGAAAACAAGGTCGCTGATGCGTTATCGTATAGAACTCTATCCCGGACACTTACATAAATAACAAACTTTCCATATAATAGAAGCGCAAGCTCGCTTTAGATAAATTCCTTTAAAGGATTTTAGACACAGGATTCCTGTAGCACTGTATATATATGTACAAGGAGCACAGGGGGTCACAGATTTTCTGAACCCAACAGGGCAATTGTGTCTCACGTGCGTAGTATCGCGTATAATGTACCGAAATGTGAAAGTTTGGAGAAAGGAGAAAAGAGAAAAGAATATGAGCCTGAAATCCGGGGTAATTACTTATTTGCAAGTGAAGAGATGCCTGACCAAACTGAGACGTTCGAAGGAAAGGCCGAAACAAGAAGGCAGACGAGTCTGTCCGATAGTCGTCGTTCCAGCAGGCTTATACATCGGCCTATATGCATAGTCTACCTCCTTGTTGAACCTATATCACGCACAGTTCCATCACTCGAGCAAGAGAGACCTGGAAAGAACCACAGTCCATGCAGAGCAAAAGATGCCCAGTAGTATGGCTGCTTGAACAGCACTCCAAGCTTACCTGAGCTCATTCTCCCAACAGTGTTTCTCAAGGCCTTGGCCATATGGACCGTGTTGTTGTTGTTGTTGCTGTTGTCTTCGATCTCTGTACCAGTCCGGCTCAGCTCTTCGTAGAATGCCTCACTGAATGCGCGACCGGCGCGACTATCAATCGGCCATTGACAGCCTAGAACTGAAGTTGCGCCAGCGTGGAGCAGCGCTGGGATTATCCCCAGTGGCTCGTCACCAGGGGCGATGTCTTGAGTGCCCGAATCGCAGGCGATGATAGTGAAGTGGACCCCTCCACTCGGTAAGCTGGTGGTAAAGAGCTCAGAAACGGATAGCTCGTCTCTACCTAAATCAACGTTCCCGTCATCTATTGACTCAGTGAGAATGTCTATTCCATCGCTCAGTACTAGAGACGACTTGAGAACATCATCCTTATCGTACTGGGCATGTCCATGGTAGTGAACCCAGCTTGCCATTGAGCACTGCTTTAGAAAATGGGCTTTGGTCACCTCCGGCCCCATTGATATGCTTCCTGGAAATATCGACGGCAGTGATCTAATGTGGCTGAAGATGAGGTCACGTTCGTCGGCTTTGGAAGGTTCTTCGTAAACAGCGAAAAAATTTGTGCTGTGCTTGGCGTCCCTCTTTCCTTGTGACAACTCGGATCCAGTGTTTGTCCGATTCAGACATTGGCTAAGAGTCGCGGTGCTCGGAGAGTATACCACCAAGTTTCGTTGGATCAGTGGTTTACCGTCGACGAACAGTGCATGCACCGGTACGCTGTTCATGGGCCCTGAAGGAGATAGAATTAAGAGATCATCCTCGTCTGTTAGCTCAGACAAGCCTTCGAGAAGACCGCCCATACTTTGAAGGAAACGATTGCCGGTTTTCTTCCTCAATGGTGGATCAGCCATGTCAGGATATGTGTAGGCTTTTTTAACCCAGTCCTTCACCTGAAGAGCCGATATCGACAGTTGCTTCACCTTAGTTGATCCATCTAGTTTTCTGGCGAAGAGAGTGATATGGGAACCTGGCTGATCAGTCGACATTGGGAAGTTCCAATCGATGAACTTGACCTGCTCTGGGTTGAGACCCGTTCTAGACAGCGCGGCCACAAGGCCATCGGCACCTAGATCCAAATTTAAAATCCCATCTCTGATTCTTGAGACCTCCACCAAAAGACGACTCTCCGCCATTCTCTTTCTCACCAAAGCCAGTCGTCGTGCACCAATGACATAGTTGGCTCCAGGTTCGTTCAGGAGATCCAGGGTGCTCTGCTCTTCTTCCAGAAGATGACGCGCGACGAAGTCAGAACTTATCTTGTCCAGTAACTCTTTGGGAATGAGTAGGTTCGCCCCGAGTGAGTCTGCAAACGCTCTAGCCTTGCCCTTTTGCAACCACAACCATGCATCTGCTGGATCGTTGAGACGTAGTGCCAGGCTGACTCCGATGCTGTAGAGTTTCAGACTTGCCTTCTTGGAAACAAGCAGTCTCTTGTCCATTAGTGACCTCAGCCTATCTATTGGTACAACACTTCGTCGCATTTCGTCGCAGAGATGCTCAGTTTGACGCAGGTCTATCATAAAAAGACTAAGGAGCTCCCGTCCAACCGATTCTTCCGTCGTGTTGACCATTCCGCTTAGCATATCCCAGACAATAACGGTACAATCAAGAGCTGGCTCCGCGCCATTTGCTTCTCTATATAGCTGAAGGGCCTTATATGCTAGACTCAACGCAGACCAAAGTTGCTTTAGAGCAGATTGTGTAGTCTCTGTGGTTAAGGTTTGTCCGCTGCGGGTAATGCTCACCGCATACTGTCGAGCCTGAACTGACGTCCTGAAGAAGGCTTGTGCTCTTGTTACAGGTTGCACAGAAGCAATTTTGTTGATATCATCGAGGTAGTCGCTGGCCATCTTCAGACTCTCCCAGTATTTCTGCTGGTGCATCAGCATTATGACGTTTAGATCAACGAGTTGACTCCGTTTCAACGCATTTTCTGAGTCAGTTATATGTTTCTTGGCACGATCGATCCACGGCTGCTCTGGGGACGAGGCTACCGTATCTGGGTTCTCGAGCGCTCGAAGACTTTCCCACCCGGCAATCTGAAGACATTTCTGGATCTCTCCGTCGACGTTGCCGTTCTCGGAATCTTTCTCGACCCATTCCTTCATGAATTCCATCGCAGACGTCCTCCAATGAATCGCTTCGGTAGAGCCCTCCGAGTAGAGCTTTGAGGCGCTGAATCTATGGATGCCGACAGCGCATGCGGCGTCGGACTGAAGATCATAAGAGATGCAAGACTTGGCAATCTCTAGGCCCTCCTCTGAGGCCCGAACAGCCTTCTGAAATTCTCCGAAGCTTGCATACACCATACCTAACATGGACGTAAAGTGGCTGTGGAGCTTGGGACCGATCTCCTCTGGCACGTTCGCATGGTAGGATTCTAGGGATTTCAGAGCATACCCATATTCAGGTGCTTTGAGGCTAGCCTGGCAGACAGAGTGCATTAGTGAGATTTGCTTCAATATCTCGTTGCCCGCTTCGTCAATCTTGCACTCAAGCAGCTCAAGGGCGTTGACAACATGCTCGTAATAGAGGTCAATGACCATCTCCGGAGCGATGGCAAACGCAAGACAACGTATACCATTCTGATAGTGACCAGCCTGGAAGTACCGATTGGCAATCTCAGCTTTACGGACGAATTTCTCACCAGCCGAGATACTGCGATTCTCTGATGTGCGAATCAAGTCGAGGTCGATGCAGCCGAATCCATGAGATATCTTCTGGAACAATTGCTGCGCTTCTTCGAGGGTCTGATGAGCTTTTGCCACAACAACCTCATCCTCGGATTTGAGCTGGTACCGGGCAATGTCAGCCAACGTCGACGCCTTCTCTGTGTCCCATTTAGAGTCGTTCAGGAGTTGGAGGAAATCCTGGAGTTTTTGCACCGGACTCGGAGCAAGGTCGGCTTCGAAGTAAATAAGAAATCTGGCTTCACGAAAACGGCCTTCAGACTGGACTATTTGCCGCAGAGAATGAATGTGGATTGCGGCGTCAGCTTTCGTTGCCTTTTCGTCAATTAAACCCTGCTCGGCGGCGACCACGAGTATTCTCCAATAGTAGAACTTTATTAAGACCTGAATCGCGGATTTAACCCAGAACCTCCAAAGAGACGAAACTTGGCACGAACCATATACTCCGTCAAGGTGTCAACATTCTTCTTTGCATTCTCAAATGCCAAAGTTCGGAACTGGCCCGAGAGCATGGAGAGTCCATCTTCAGTCGCTCTACTCGTACTAGCCTCTCTTGTCAGTGCAGTATTTTCGTCTTCGCTGGCCGAATTAGCATGGGCAATCCAGCATACCTCCAGGAATTATTGCTCTTACTGCCCTCGAGCTTCCAAACGCTTCCTAGACACCGAGCGATTTTCAGCGCCGTCCTGAGCTTGGAGTATCTCCCGATCCATATGTAAGCACGCACGAGCTCAAAAGCGGCAACCTCTTCGTTCCAGAGGGTAGGTGGAAGATCGTTGCTCTCAAGGTGGGGAAACACTGACCCAGACACGTCATCACAGGTTTGAGCTGCCAATCGATGATGACCTTGGACCAGATATAACTGAGCGGCTTCGATTGCTACACTTCTCATGACCTTTACTTCCTTCGGAAGACTAGCAATGAACAGTGCCCCCTTCGCAAAATGACCATTTGATCGGTGCGTCCGGATGGCCGCCTTGATTTCCTCAACTTGAGGCTTTAAGTCTTGTGCTCGGTGAGAATCCATCATGTCACCGCAACGGTTCCTTGGAACGTTCAGGCAATATAAAACAGTTGTGAATGCTGCTGTAGAACCTGAACCCTGGATAGAGAATTCGAAAACCGCACAGAAATATTTCCCTTCAAGGCATGTCGCACCGTACACGTCTTGCAAAGCACGGGCAAAAGGGATTCTATTGCATGAGGCTGAAGAAAATAGTCGCGATGCCAACTTGCCAAGACTTATTCATGAGACAGGTATGATCTTGGTTGTCAAGGCCTTAGAATCATATCTGCCTAGTATTATAGGCCTAAGGATTGAATTCCCTTGACAGAGCCTTTCTAATTATTATATACAAGGGAGGAAGTATGAATTTGGTGCGTACCTAGTGGCCGCACTTCGCCATAGAAATTAATGGACGTGCATATGCAGGCGCTCCTTCATATGCATGAGGCTGGAACTACAATAGGTACAAAAGTACTATCCGTGGGAAGAAATTCGCGGATAGTACAACTACGGCTCTCTTCGAAATTAAAGCACCTCTCATTTTCAAAAGAGTTCCGATCGAACTTAGGCAGGACCACGAGCGGTTATTGTATAAGATTGGCTATGCCGCGTTCATTCCTGGAAACCACCACCATGACGTCGCAAGTCAACACACAAGAACCACTATTAGGCTTCGAAGTGGACCTGGTCTTTTCGACCGACTCGGACACTCTGCTCGGCATCCGGAATGACGAGCGTGTAAATCGTGCGCTCGCCACTCAAGAGACTATCGGGAGGACAAGCTACAGCGCCTATGTTCGTCATGTGCAGTACGGCACTTACGAGAATCGACCGGCATCTCTGGTTGGCATCGACATCAGCTTCCGCTTCCCGCCTAGGGCGAACAGCCGCTTCTCCTCTGCCGAAGTCGAAGTCACCTTCGAGAAGGCCTTGGACACCAGTAAGCCTTCTCTGCACTCGACAGACGCCTCATTAGACCCGATTGTGGCCAACTTTGCCCCGAAAAATATCCTCGGGCAGGTCAAAGAGCGCGAGAACAAAACTGTGGTCGGACTCGAAGTGCCCATCGTCTTCCATGTTCCTTTCGGTTCGGCACAGGTGTCGGCGAAATGGTCTCGAGAGACGACTATGAGTGAGGAAAGATGTCTTGAAGTCCACGGGAACCTGGCGCAGGATGACTACCATGACGACGGAGCGAACTCCGTGACCTGGGATTTGATCGAGAACCAGATCAGTAAGGGAGGTATTCTTCGTTCCTTCCGGGCTGTCGTGGTGCTCTTTCATCGCCCGAATGAACCTTTTTGGATGGACGTTTCAGTGAAGCCGGTTGTGAAGTTTAGCCTGGATCCTCGGAGACTATTCACCAAGCGACTCGTGCGTGAAAAGGACGAGCCAGTTCTGTTGGATGGACGCACGATGCTCGGGAACTCATCTTGTTTAAAGTACGACAAGTTTGATTCGGATGACTTCCCCTGGCAGGCGGTGTTAGACCTGCCGGCACCGTTGGGTGGTAGCAAAGCCGAACAGGGTCACAATATCCCTTGAGGTACCTATCGCACAGTAATAAATGCTACTGTTATACCTCAAATGGATTTGTTAGAGACGATGGTGTTGTATTGTTTTTTGTGTTTCTCTCTCTACTTAAAAAACCTCGGGAGAAAATTTAGAGGGTAGCTCTCTAGCCTCATGTCCTGCAATCCTTCTCCTAATCTTCGAAAAATTCCCTAGCCCAACAAATACTATAGTGGATGATCTTATGTGGAGGTAACAATAGCCTATAGGTTATCATATGGAAAGCCCAAATGGATAGCTTGATAGCATACAAACTGTTCATTCTTATACCCCGATTCTCACTGCCATCATCTTGAAATTATCCTGATATCATCTGCTGCATCTTGTTGGAAATATAACACCAACTGGACCGGCAGTATTGCCTTAGGCTCCAACTAGGTTGACATCTTACCCCAAGGCGACTGCCCAGTTGTCACAGGATACAGCATATCCCAGATCTCTCGAATGAGTGAACGCCACGACCTCTTGCCTCTCCAGACTCTTCATCTCCTGCAATTCATCCTCGGTTTCATTTTGGCGACCTATCAATGTGACTCATTCCGTATCATAGCCCAACTATCTCTGTGAAGTTCTAACCTTCGGAAGCGCACCTGCCCAATAAGACCGTCCGCTATTATCTTGTTCGTCTCTTGCCACTGTTTACAACCCTGAACTGATGGTAGTCGAAAATCTCGCTTATGATTGTCGGCGCGATATCTGGCTGGGCAGATCTGGAATTGCTCCGTTTAAATCGCGAGGGCATCTTCACCTCTTCAGATCTGACAGACGGAGAGGTA
Source organism: Elaphomyces granulatus (assembly GCA_002240705.1). Classification (NCBI taxonomy): domain Eukaryota; kingdom Fungi; phylum Ascomycota; class Eurotiomycetes; order Eurotiales; family Elaphomycetaceae; genus Elaphomyces; species Elaphomyces granulatus. The sequence goes on from NPHW01003277.1 coordinate 12,826, forward strand.
TTCTACCTTGCCTCTCTCAGGTGCCTCACCGCTATCCTTAGTCAGCCATATGTATTTAGTCGTGCCGTCTGGCACCCATAGACTTCTTCCTTCTAACGCCAAACCCTCACTGTGAGGGTCTGGGGGACCGAGATAAATCGTACAATACGTAGGGAAATATTGGACGGCGCGCAAATCGACGGGAATGATGTGTCATGGCCCACTTAGCAACTTCTTCCAATGAAACAGGAATCATTCTAAGGCTCTTGTCGGGTTGATAATGACCTCCAGTAAAATATGGGAACAGATCTGGAAAATCGTCCAGGAAACACGTGGGCTCGAACCAACTGTTCATCGGTTTGGCCCCTAGAGGCGAGGGCGGCCGAATACTTGATATGAGGGATTGGAGGGTTCTTTTCGCCCTTTGCACGACGATGCGTGAGCTCGAGCTCAGCGAACAAACCGGCATAAGTCTCATTTTCTTTTCCCGTATCTTGAAGAAAGGCACCAACAACAATTGAGCCAGGATCAGCATCACAGGCTTGCCGGTCCATCTCGTTCTCAAAGACCTCATCTGGCCCGTTAGGGTCAAGGAAATCGTACTGCATATTGCTATGCCGGTCAACAGAGTAACCTTGACAAGCCGGGTTCAGTACGGACGGCATTCTAAATTGGCTCGGGTGGAACGGCGTCGTCTGGCCAAGCACGAAGAAGCTTGTAATTGATTTTGACATCGCGGTATAACTCGTTGTTTTCTTTCAGCCATTCCAGTGCTTCTCCGTTCTTACAGTACAAAACTTGCGCAGATTCTCCTCTGTTGGTTCAGCCCCTCCGTCCCATGAAACGGTAATATTGTGATGAGGTTTTACCTCAGGAGAAGTTAGGGTCCTGTTTGAAAGCAACAATATGGCCCCGGGCACCGCGGTAGCTAAATCCCGCCTTTGACTCGTCGACAATCGTATTATGTACCCTACCAAGTGCGAACGAACGATCACATTTCTCTCAACAATGGTAAGGTCGGCCAGAACGGCAGGCATGTCTTGACAGAGAGTTGTGTTGACCCAATTCTTCCCAGAAAACTTGAGCGTTGAAGACACTCCGCCCTTCACACATGCAGAATAGACTCCAACAGTTGAATTTTTCACAGCACAGCGATCATATCTGTGTATGTTCCCCCGACGCTGCAAATCCTCGAAAGTGTACCGTTTCACCGAGTCTGATTGAAAAGATCCCCCACATATACCACATGGCGACCGATCGGCGCACCAATTTATATGTGGTTGATAGTCGTTGTACTGTCTCCGCAGATTTTCGGGAGAAATATGTGGCGGAAATTCTCGTGTTGCTCGAACAAACTTAGGGTGCTCTTCCTCGAGGCAGGAAGGAATATGGGCTGTGGATTCGTTGAAATGCCTGGCGTGATTAGGATTTGTGGCTCTGTTCTTCTGCCTTGATGGACCCGGTAATCCGTTGAGGGCTTCTTGATGCTCTTCTATTCTTTGCTCAGGCTGCTGCTCGATTGACGCCAGCCTTTGCCTTTTTTTTGCCACCTCTTGCTGTTGCTGTCGGAGTTCCTTTTCTTCCTGCATCTGCCGGCGCTGCTGTTCTCTTTCCGCCTGTTGCTGTTGCTGTCGCCGTTCTCTTTCTCCCTGCATCTGTCGCTGCCGTTGTTCTCTTTCACCTGCTGCTGTCGTTGTTGCAGTTCCTTTTCTTCCTGCCGTTGTCGATGTCTTTCCATCTGTTGTTGATTTCTCTCTTCCAATCGCTGTTGCCTTTGCCTTTCTTTTGCCTTTTGCGTTCGACGTCGGCAAACAAGACATGTTGCAAAAACCTTTAGTACCATTCGGGTCTTTTGCAGCTTTTGCAAGGAAAGAAGAAAGGGGGAGGTTCCTCAAATAACAAGAACAGTACTTGCAATCCATTGAAGTATCGTACGGTAGTTTTTGTTTAAATGGTATGGAATGTATGTAGTTCTGATTGAGTGTCTTAATTTGATTAAATGTCTTCATTAATTGATTATCCTGTCTATTTACATGGGGAATTGAACCTTTTATAGACGAATCCTAAGCGGTAAAGTGTAGTGCTCCAGAACTAAGATAATAGGAGTGATTCATGGTACTCTACTACAAAGGGGGTAGTTGTGATTGAGTGTCTTCATTGATTGATAGTCCTGTCTATTCTGCTACAGCTGAAGAGTAAGCACCGGGGTTGCTCAGAGGGAGGGCCTGGGAGGCTTGATATTCGGCCCTGCAGACGGGCTGCAGTAGCTGCAGTTATATATTTTAGCATTCAAGGTCAGCGAAAGAAATCGTCGGTGGTCGCAAGAACCTATCTTCTTCTTCTTTCATCGCTTTCCTGCCCTTTGACAGCCATCGCAATGATGGGGATGCGTTTGCTCAGGCTTGGCAAGTTTGATGAAGAGCGAAATAAAATCGTCGGTGGTCGCAAGAACCTGCCACTGTCGTTGACGCCGACTTGTCGTGGGGGTGTTAACATCTCATTGTTCTATGATAGCATTTATGCAATGTCACTACATACAGGTCACGTATGTAGATTGGTGCAATGTATCCATCAAGGCAATACAGACTGAGACGCGGTGGGAGAAGGGCAAAGGAAGTGATTGTTAGCATTTCTAGAGTATCTTTGGGAATGGCTGATAAATAGAGGTTCTATGATATATCAGTAGTATCGAGACCGTTCATCCGACCTTCTGCCTTCTGGTCCCTGTTGTTTCTCTTCTTCCTTCTCAAAGATCTGTATAGTAGGATTACACATATATATTTGGTGGTTGTCTCAAGAGTAACATTAACTTGCGTTGCACAGTGTGTACCCTATGTCAAGAAACCACGGAAAGATACGTAGATAAAATGGACAAAAATCTTAAAGGAAAGAAGCTCAGCAATTGGCCTTGATGGCCGCTTGCCCTTCCTTGCCTCTCGCTGATAGGTCTTCTCTTTGAAAACCCCCTTATCAACCTCCTTGTATTGCTCCGCCATTGACTCCAAGATTTCACACCACCTAGCGACCATTTTATCATTATTATTCTGTTCATAAAGGTCATCATACAGCTTCACTTGTGTCGCTAGGTTGGCAAAGACATCTATCTTAGATTAGTAAAACATTACTCAAGTAGTACTGTAATTATTATAGAAGAAACCTGGCTTACTTTTGATATAAAATTTCCCCAGAGGGTCGACTCATCCACGCTTATATAGTCCTTACATAGTCCTTCATCCAGTAAAATACCTAATAAAAAATTTTTCAGGTATAAATTTGAGCCGAAAGTGGCTCGCAAGGTCGCGGATGTTGTCTACATTGACAATATTCAGTCCGACAACCTGCCTCGCCTGCTGCTTCTCTTCTCGGACATATTGCTACTTCAGTTAGACACAAGTACAAATCTCAAGGAAAAGGGAGGTAGAATAACAGACCAGCATTAGACGAAGAGTCTTCGACTTCCAACTTTTGGCCCACTCAAGCGCTCTTTGCCGAGCCGCCGAGTATTCCTGGGAGTCGGGTGAGACATCTTCACCAAGGACCTCGGTAATAACTTCATGGACGTTATTTGTGTTAAACTCCATAAAGTAGTGCCACCGCACAAGGCGGTTCAGTCTCTAGAGTTTCGGGTAGAGATCCTCTCCATAGTCCGAACCCGAAAACTGAATGCGCCTCCGCTTTCTGGATGGAGCAACCCCGCAATCTGCGTTATCTTCGACTGAAGAGGTTGAGGCTAAATTCCTTGACTGGGAGGTATGTAGGAGCTTCGAGACTGGGCTATAAGATTGAAGATAAATATACTTAGTAAGCGAAGTCTGAAGAGGGAAATAATCTCAACTGATGAACGAACAGTCTCACGAACAGTGTCACGCTGAGGCAGAACAGTGTCACGAACAGTCTGACACTGAGGCGGAAGACTCGGCGAACAGTTTGACGAGGTCTCGGGTCTGAATTGGAGGGTTGAGTCTCCATCCAATGCCGTCGCCGTCGGCCTCGAGACGAATTTGAGCTCGAAATCGGCATTGCTTTTAGTAACTAGAACAAGCTCGGTTGTATGTAAGTTGACTCTTGAGGCACTTTGTGCAACGGCATTGGCGATGACATGAGGTCGGACTCGGAATGCGTAAGCACTTTGCCTTGCCTTTTTGCCTTTTGACTCTGACGCGTCTCTCTAGAGTGTTGGATGGCTTCGCTGTAATCGGAATGATGGGGATGAGCACTGGAACATCAATTGATATATGTATTAGCATTGGTCTACGTCAGTCTCCGACTTGTCGTCTCATCAGATGNNCAGATGACAGTAGCAATACATCATACTATCTATCATTGAGCTGAGATCACATGCAACTGGACTCGGGACAAACCCATGGGTCGACCCACGGATTTTTTGGGTTGGGTACCCAAGGCCCGGGTAACCCCCGGGTTTACCTGGGAGAGGCTAAAGAAAGTTCGACTATGATATCATCAGCAGACCAGGTTGTCTCGGTAAAAAGTTACTGCCCCGT
>NPHW01003282.1:163-16921 GCA_002240705.1 Elaphomyces granulatus
TCGGTATCGGCGAACTCAGATACTGCCGATATTGCATCGGCGCCGATATCGTATCGGTAAAATCGGCAAATCGGCAAATCGGCTACAGCAGTAGTCCAAAAGACCACGATAATCATACCCGTATGCGACCTATATAGTATATACTTCCCACTGACAGGTACCTAGTCCCTACTGGAGCAGCCATTCAAGCCTGTAGAATCCACTACTGTGCAGTAAATTGCTACTGTGCCTACGAAGAAACACCTTCAGCCTCCTTGAAGCATCTCTCCAGTGCGAAAATATTAGAAGGACAAACGTTGGAAATATGGGGATTGGAACCATAAATGAAATTATTACTGGCGTATGATCTCTGTACGTGTAACTATAAATCCAATAGTATATCATTAATCATTGAGTAACGTCTAAAAGAATCCGGACATTCTGCCAGTCCGCGTGACCCAGTTGCAATATGCTATATGGATATCATAAGGATGGCAATTCGATGAATGGCAACCGATTTTTGAAGGATAAGGTTGACAGCCAAGATCCAGGAAAGAACTATGATGGCATTTATCATTCCTTCAGGCATCAGCGCAATCCTGATCTGAAGTCAAAGGTCACCTCGCCACTGCGGAGCATGGACAGTATTATGGCCCGTGGTCGAAATTAATAACAGTCGAAAAATGCAACAATATCTGAACTTGGAAGATTCAATCATTAGCACACGACTTCAGAGGATGGGATACCCTAGAATACTAATCACTCACCGCGGTGGCCTGCAGCCTGCTGAGTTTGCCAATCTTACAGTGGCAGTTGAACTAGATTGTGAGTTTGTAGTTATGTACACTGTCGGTTTTTCGAGTTTAAAGTTATCCCCTTCACCTTCGTGGACCGCCAGATTCACCAGGCAGAGTTCGTATTGGTGCCGGAATTTTACGACCCCATACTACTAGTGAATGTACTAATACCGCCGATACGGCTATTTTAATACGGGAGCTAGTATGGGGTCGTAAAGTGTCGGCACCAGTACGAATTCTGCCTGAGGAATCCGGCGGTCCACGAGGTTTTGCCACACCAATCGAGTTAGCGTGGCAGAGTCGGCAAAATTCTGCCTGGGGCGGTCAGCCGACAGGGCACTTCCTTTTTGCAGTTTCATTTTGTTGATGAACATGACAACATGAAGCATTTCACATGGTCTACAGCTCCAAAACTAGTCAGACTTTGGTCTTTCTGCATCCCCTTCATCTGACAGCATATAGCTGTCGCTCCTGAATTCTAACAAATCACAAATCCACCAGCTAACACCAACTCATACCAACTGCACCATGACCCAGTTCTCCATCATTAAACCGTCTGCAGGCGTCCTACCCATCCCGGTCTCCGCAACTCAGAAAGCATCCGTATCACTAGGGAAGAAGAGCACGCACAGGTCACCCGCCACCCGACTCAAGCTGCTAGTGCGAAGACTTCCCCCAGGCTTGACCCAGGCCGAGTTTGAGACGTTGTTGGGAGAAGAATGGAGGGCCGGGTCGGGGAAAGTAGACTGGTTTCAGTATAAGAATGGCAAGATCTCCAAAGAGTGAGTACTTTACGAAGGCCATGTGTCGGCAATCTACTGACGCTCTACTACCAACCCAGCCCAGCAAAGCCATCGCGGCCCGCACGTGCCTATCTTCGCTTAACGTTGGAGGAGCATATTGCTCCCCTGTCGGAGAAGCTGCGAGCCTCGTCGTTTCAGGATGCTCGAAATACTGGAACGGATTCGGTGCTGCTGGGCCCCCCCTCACTGGAGTTTGCTCCCTATATACAAGTCCCCAGCAGCCGGATACGGAAGGATGGACGTCAGGGCACCATTGATCAAGACCCGGAATTCATTGACTTCCTCGAGAGTCTGACGAGTCCTATCACCAAACCGGGCCTCGTCGATCCTGGCGTCGACGGAGAAAAGGAGGATGAAGTCATAACCACGCCGCTGGTCCAGTACATCAAGGAGAAGAAGGCGAACAAGATCAAGGAGAGTGTATCTCCCAGCAAATTGACGAAACATACCAAGTCCGACAAGGAGGGCAAACCCGAAAAAGTCACAGCCAAGAAACTGTTAAAGCGGCCGGCATCACCGTCTCTAGATCGGAAGTCAGTCGAGCGAGCTACTAGGGAAGCCGTGGAGGTGGCGAACAAACAAGCAGCCAGCATCGCCGCCAAGGTGACCAGGCCAGCATCCCCATCGGTGTCGAAAGCTGCACCACCCGCAGCTCCACCTGCAGCACCATCCTCTGGGGACCTCCCAGTCCCGACCGCAGAGCGAAAAGGGCGAGGTGACATCAGCGTCGCAGCCAAAATCGTCAGGCAGCACCTGGGACTGGTTCCGTCAGGCAGTCGACGTAGAACGAGGGCGGAGAACCCGTCGTCGAAGACGGCCGATCAATCCTTGCCCGTCAAGACTCCAAAAGAGGCGACCACACAGGATAGTACGGGTGGGAAGGACCTCAATGGTGCACCGCCCGAAACGGTGCCAATGAACCCAGAATGGCCAACGGACCAAGGATGGCCAACGGATCCAGGATGGTCAACGGACCCATGGCCAGCGGACCCAGGATGGACGACGAACCCATGGGAAGACCCCCCTTCAGCCCCTTCAGCCCCTTCAGCCCCTCCGGCGACGATGAACCCATGGGAAGACCCCCCTTCAGCCCCTTCAGCCCCTTCAGCCCCTCCGGCGACGATTCCTCCTTCGAATCCGGCCGCCAAATCCCCCAAACCGGCCCGGTCAAAGCCGACTGTCACCCCGACGGCCACTCAGGCATTCCTCAAGCATGCCAATCCCTCCCAAGGGGTCACCGAGGCTCTCCTAGAGTCCGCCTTTGCCGTCTTCGGGCCGGTGCTGAAGGTGGAGATGGATAAGAAGAAAGGGTTTGGCTATATTGACTTTGCGGATCCGGATGGCCTTCAGAAGGCCATTGCGGCCAGCCCGGTGGCCATTGCCCAGAGCCAGGTGGTGGTGTTGGAGCGGAGGAATCCCGCCACCACACAGCGGACGAGACCCCGGGACGACCAGCAACCGCCACCATCGCAGCCATCACCATCCCAACAGCAGCAGACACCATCGCATCGCGGCGGAAGGCCTGGCGGGAAGTCTGGCAAACATGTCGGAGGGGCCAGCCAACGAGGAACACGGGGTGGGAGAAACCGGGGTAGTCCACCGAAGGGAGGTGGAGAACACAATGCGATTACAACAGGCGAAGAAAGTACAATCGTTCCAGAATCCTACTGGTAGTATGTATCATTATGTAGTCAGGATAGATCAGTGCAGTAATAAACCATTCCTCTGGCACTACACAGTTATGTATGTACAAGCTAATAAGTAGGAAAATTACTTAAGGACTATCAATTATATTATATCATAACGTTCATTTCTTCTTCTACATAATTGGAGACAAATCGTAGTGCATCTACAACTAATACATATATATCATAGGTAACATGCATCACCAAAACATTTCCTATGTCATAAGATAGCATTTTTGCAACAAGGGGATGGAAGAAAATGCCTTTCAGACCTCCTCGACACCCACCAAGTCCAGCCGACACGAGGTCAAGACGCCGAGACAAGGTAAAGATCATCACCACTCCCTAGACACAAAACGGACGACAACCTGGAGACGAACCTGCCTGATGGCAAGTCGTGACACAGGACAGCCAGCCCACGGTCGAAACGGGAGTAAAGAAAAGAGTTTTCACTTTAGGGCATCGAGGACATAAGGTCATCAGCAAGGTTAGGAATTCGGTGGCTCTTTTGGAGAACCTGAGAGGGACGCTACCTATAGAAATGATTCTATGAACTGTATATAGAGAACGGGGGGATGGTCAGCAGTTGAAAATGGAGCAAGTTTAGGGGAGGGAAAGACATACGTAGAGTCGCTTAAATTTTTAAAAAATGGTTGGGGGATGGCAGACCTTTTATACCTTGACTGGGAGGCACTAATATCGCACTAGTCTAAGCGAGAAGAAATTTTCATGGATCATTTTTCTTGTTTGTCTTGTTTGTCTTGTCTTGTTTGGCTTTCGGTGTTGAGTTCTTCCTTGGACCGAGACAAAGTTTTTCCGTCCACCGACAGACAAGATTGACTTTGTCGACGTCATCTGGAGTTCCCAAGCTATGTAGAAGGTGCCTGAGGTTGTATTCTATACTCTAACAGTCTAACTACATATCTACATAGTGTACCTACGATAGAATACTCCCCGCCATCTCATATATACCATACATAGCATTCTATATCGATCGTGGACGATCAATATATTAATTGCAATCTTTTCTCAATCATGGACATGTATCGATTATATACATGCAGATAAAACTGTGGCTAAAAAGACGCCAGCAAGGAAAAAACCGGATTTGACCGGTGGTCATCGAATCAGGAGTGGAGAGGCGTGGAGAGCCTCATGTGAGCCACAACTTCCTTGTCTCGTTCAAGAAAACTTGATAAATAAAATGAAAGAATATCATAATAATGAACGAGGGGAAAAAACGGGCATATCTCGGTGTCCTTCATGTGACGTATATTTATTATACTCTCTTGGCATTCATACATTATTATCATCTCATCTCTTCCTTCTTTCACAGTATAGTACTATCTATCATAGTACTATCATAGGTCTGTATGTTATGGTATCAAGTTCAAGTTCTTTCCCCCCAATCATGTATGAGGTTCTACTACTGTACAGGTAGTGCTAATTTCTATTTCCTTCTGATGAACTTCATCCTGATCCATATACTACTCTCATCAGCTAGACAAGGCCAAGGGAAGGAAGAGGAGGATATTTCGTCTGGTCTTTTGATCCTGTCTCCCTCCCTCGACTGCTTATTGAATTGAAACTCTTCAGAGACGAAACAAGAACGAGTGCTCCTACATATGGCCTGGACGTCCCTCAGATCGCCGCCGTGGAGGGTGGAGGACTGTTCTCCCTGTTCTCCCTTTTCTCCACCGGACAGCTTCCCTGCAGGCTCAGTTCGACCATGTGAGGTGGAGCAGATGGGTAGGATCTTTACCCTGATGCCTATGCCCACCATCGTCCTCAACGCCCGCCTTCGCATCGTCCAGGTGTCCGACAGCTACCTCGACTTCTCCCACATGTCCCGTAAGGACTGTTTGGGTCTGAGCATCCATGAACTCTCCGCCGCCAGTATCCCCTCCCCGGACTGTGCCACTTTCCGAACCGCTCTGGCCAGCGCGATAGAGACCCGCTCCGTCCAGGTCATCGATGAGGTCGATGTCGAGAGCAGCCTCTCCGTCTATAGCGTGCGCATCACCCCCATCTTTGACGGCACCGAGCTGCTGTATGTGACAGTGGTCGCCCATGATGTCGCCCGGGAGTTACATCCCACCCATGATGCCCGCCGCAATCTGCTGTACATGAACAAAACCTACCGCATCCTCGTTGATACCGTCAAGGACTATGCCATCTTCATGCTCGATGCTGACGGTTATGTCGCCACGTGGAACTCTGGTGCCGCCATCATGAAGGGATACACCTCTGAGGACATCATTGGCCGTCACTTCTCCGTCTTCTACGGCGACGATGATCGCCGTACCGACAAGCCCGGGAAGGAGCTCGAACTCTGTCTACGGGAGGGCCGGGTGGAAGACGAAGGATGGCGCTATCGCAAGGACGGCTCTCGCTTCTGGGCCAACGTCATGATCACCCCGGTCTTTCATGGCGGCCGCCATTTCGGCTTCGCCAAAGTCACTCGAGACCTGACCGGTCGGAAAGCGGCCGAGGCCCGTCTCATCTCCGCTTTTGAGGAATCCTCCAAGATGAAGTCCGAGTTCCTGGCCAACATGAGCCATGAGATCCGAACCCCCATGCATGGCATGCTGCTGGCCATCAACATGCTGAATGGGACCAACCTAGACGAACGCCAGCGCGAATACACCTCCATCATCGAGGACACGGGATCGCTTCTTCTGCAGGTCATCAACGATGTGCTGGATTACTCCAAGTTCTCGTCCGGTTCGTTCTCCATCACCGCCGATGTCCTCAGCGTGACCGAAGTCATCGGGGCCGTCGTGCGGAATTGCCGGCCAAGCCTGAAGCCTGGCGTCAAGCTGGAGAGCGTCCTGCAGCCCGAGTTCCCCAAGCATGTCCGAGGCGATCCCGTCCGGTACCGCCAGATCCTGCAGAACCTCGTGGGGAACGCGATCAAGTTCACCGAACGAGGCCTCGTCCTGATCCAGACCACCGTCGTCGAGCCCGACGACGATCCCTCTTGCTACGAGGTCCTCACCAAGGTCATCGATACCGGAATCGGTGTTCCAGAGAACGCGGTCAACTCCCTCTTTACTCCATTCACTCGCTTCGCGGATTCCTCCACCAAGCGGTACCAGGGCACTGGACTGGGGCTATCGATTTGCAAGAGTCTGGCCGAGCTGATGGATGGAGCCGTGGGTTATTGCCCCAACGAGGACGGCCGGGGAAGTGTGTTTTGGTTGAGTGCGAGGATGGGGAAACTCGATAGGACGCAACGGGTCGGAACGCCTGCCCGATCGGAGAATCTGTCTCCGGACCTAGGTAGAGAGATCAAGGAAATCGCGCCTCGCAAGCAGCTGCTGCTGGTGGAAGACAATATTATGAATCAGACGATCATGTTAAAGCTACTGAACTTCATTGGGTTTGAAAAGGTGGATACGGCATGGGATGGCGCCGAGGCTGTCCGCCTCGTGGAGCAGAAGCCACTCTCGTACAACACCATTCTGATGGACATCAACATGCCTGTGTTGGACGGTGTGGAAGCGACCGTGGCGATCCGCAAGATCAATCAAGAGGTCCCTATCATCGCCATGACTGGGAATGCTCTCAAGGGCGATGCCGAGACCTATCTGGCCCAGGGGATGAATGACTATATCGCCAAGCCTGTCCATCGGCAGCATCTGATCCGGGTTTTGTTAAAATGGATTGGATTATGAACCGGCCTTCCCCAGACTATCATACTTGGTACCTCTCAAGACTCAAGTTCACACCGAAGGAGCGAGTGATTGATAGAGCCTCCATTACGATTACGATTACGATTATTATTTTCTGGGCTCGATCGCTTTTTCACTTCTCGACGAGCTCATTTTTAATATACAAACCGGATCTCAAGTGCCGGCTGATCGGCCTCTCCTCTGTTCCTCTGTTCACTACCTATCCGTACGCTGGGTACCGTGATAAAAACCGCACTTCCATTCTCTCTCCCACCATTTTGTGTTGCAACGTCCTGGAACTCTCCCGTGACAGGTTCCAGGTCTAAGAACTTGGGCATTCATCCAACCATCTACGCACGGTTTTGAAGATAATCTGCGAGAATGAAATAGGTATCCCTACTGAAACTCTCAACCTCCGATTGCCCTGCAGAAACCAACTTCTTCACGCTTCACACTGGCCAGAACTCAGACCTGACGGCCGCAGATCGTCGTTTTGCCGCCTTTGCTCTCTTGGGATTTCATGGTCATGTTGTATGCTATGCTAGGTACATGACTCAACCCCAAGGGTTCTTCGTCTGGCTGCCTTTTTTTTCTTTTCTTTTCTTATTTTGTTTTTGGCCAATTCCAACTGGAATCCATATACGCTTTGCTCGATTCCTTTATACCCGATATCCTTTCAACCTACATACATTTTTACACGACTGGTCCCCTCCCATCAACTGATACCTATGCTACCGTTGAAAAATCAGACCTTAACTTTACATATCTACTACAAACAACAGTGTTGATTGCGGTAATTAGAAGAGGTATAAACGTCTCATCGAGAGGGAGTTTTTTTTTTTCTTTTTGTATACGTAATTGAGAAACGACTTATTACCAGGCAAGGATTAAAGGATTAGTTTCAGCGTTACAGCCTGGGGCTATGATATTAGGGAAGGGCTTGTGTAAATATATCATCCGTACCTACTTACCTACTAGGTAGTGGACCTCAATCCAGTCGACATACCTACTTAATCAGGCCGTCTCTTTGCTTCTTTTCGTTTATATGGATATCTAACTCTGGAGGCAATATACATTATACGGGGTGTAGACTGCAGAGTAGCATACCTACGTGTGGCTCCTTTATTTAATTTTAATCCGTTGGGCAAGTATTGCTGGATTGTAATAACTATAAGGTGTCAAGACGTTTCAACCAGGATTGTTGCACACAGTTCGCTTCTCATGCCTCTATCTAAGTGCTCCGTTTCCTCCCCAGATTCAGATCCTATATATGTAGCCACTTCTACGGTTCGGAAACAGGTCGTTGTCACGTATGAAACAAGCTTTTCGCGAAGGAGGCGTTGCGCACTTGCAATTGCACACACCAAAGAGGTCAAATTGGCTGCTGACTGTCGACCGTATTATTAGATACTTTTGTAAGGTGCCGTGATATATGATAGGTATCAAATACATAACTCGGTTTGCCGCCTGCTTCTCGTCGGTTGAACTGAAAGTGCTTCGCTGCTGCGAACGCGATAACCGGTTGGATTGAGACATTCTAGCTGCGCATAGCAATGAATGATATCGACCCTTCGTCGGTAGATAGTCTCCAGCTTCGCCCACCTCTTCTGTTTCTATACGTAGTTGCCTCAGTGCGTCAGACCCTCTGGTGAAGAGTTTGAGGTTTGAAAGATGATAGATCCGCTAGTCTGAAGCACTGAGGCAACTATTATGTAGTCTCGGCAGGCTCTATCTCTCGGATGACTCTAATAATAAATCGTATTCTATAAAAATCGGAAAAACGTGCAGTCTACTCTACATAGTACTCTAGTCAAGATGGAGATATCGTTGCAACATCCTCTTTCTCCTATTTCTCAACCCCCTGTCAAATTCTCTAAAGACCATAACCTCTCCATGGTCACCGAAGAACTTGGACTTGGAGAATTCGAAACGAGTATTCGAAGGAGCAACCTGTTGAAGCTGTTCGGAAACTTCCTACTGCAGAGGAATTGAAAGCATATGAAGCATATACCGGGAACGACTCAAGAAAATGAGTCTTGAGGAGTTAGATGAGCACATTCGAACCCCGGTTATGGTAAGCTATTACTCTTTTTTTTAGATACTACCTATATATATTTAACGGCTGCACAGTTTTCCCCGAATCTGGTTGCTACACCGATGCTGGTGATATCGCATACAAGTTGAGTTTGGCTAATGATGATAAGGAGGAGGAAGGAGAAGAAGATGAAGATGAAGATGAAGAGGAAACAGGAGCAGGAGCTGTGGAAAAGGAGGAGGCTTAAACCCAACTAACTTGATGTATTATATTATACCTAATTAATGGCCAATCCATACGTACGGTAATCTATTTTATTCATTAACAAATATATTATTTTACTGTAGCAGCTAACATATATAACTTTTGAATAAATCGTATCAACGTTATCAATATCTTTTTTATAGAGAATTTAACTGGTGCATATCCGCGGGTGAAAATTCGGATCCCAATAACCACCATTTTTTATTGCTGAGACAACGAAGCAAGTTAATCCTTAGGGTCAAATTATTCTAGAAGCGCATCATTTACACGTGATGTCCTATCATAGAGTCTGAGGGGAACGGCCTCGTCTCGAGTGTGCAATCAGCGCTTGAGCAGGTTGTCAACTGCTCCGAATCTATCCCAGAAGGTCACCGTAATGTTAGGAAGGATACAATGGCGAATGTGCTCCATGCCTTCACTGGTGGACGCGTCAGACGCCTCCAGAGACAAGAACCCCCAGACGTCGTATATTTTGTCAATCAGCAACAAGATCCTCCAGCGCCATGATGTAATCTGAAGCGGTTAAGTCATAACTATACCGACGCATCGGCCACACGCGAGATTGCAGCAAACCTTCTCCCTTCCACGGCGGCTGTACCGCGAGGTCGAGCTAGAGTATAACACTCTTCCCAAAGGATAAATCATATCAGGAAAAGGACACGCAGCTGGAGGATATTCGGACGGATCTCCCAGGAGTCGGGATGTGCTCTCTGAGTAGTGGCGACATCCGGGTGGTCCTTCGTAATATCTTGAATAAGAGGTCGGTTCCTGGCCTTCGCCTCCTTTCCATAGTAGATCTTGGTCTGCAACAGGAGTCCTGGGACTTCCACAGGAAAGCCCTGGCGAAGCACGCGTGCGCTGATACCGATACTCCCAACTGGCGCGATTACGGGTCAGTTGGCTAAATGGCGAACGAACGGCAAAAGCAGGAAAAACTCGTTTATCCTTAGTTAGTTAGAGACCTATCGGAATAGGGCTCTCTAGGAGGACACCAGGATAAAGGGGATGTGGTATGCAGGCTTGGGGGCACATACAGCAACATGTGTCTATGTCGCAGCCAGTCTGCGGGCGCTGCGCAGGCAGACATGATACCAAGAGTTGCCATCAAACGAGCTGTGTGAACTGTGGAAGGGCTCATAAGGCCTGGAATTGTGGTTGGCCTGGTGCAGGGTCTTCGAGGCGGCAAAGAGAGTGCCGCGCAAAATGGTAAAGATCCAGCAAAACGAAAAACATACCCTCGCTGTTGCCGTGGCTGTTGCTGTTATTGTTGCTGTTGTTGTTGTTCACTATAAGCCAAACTACTACACAAACACATCACACCTGGTCCACGTAGGCAACTCCATGCAGAAGAAACCCGCTTCGTAAATTATCTCATTCGGAGGGCAGCAGCCGGAGGTGTTGTACCTTGACCTATTATTTCGATTCCCCTGTTGAAACCTTCCTTCTCTCTGTTCTTCCCGCACTTGCTGTTACTCTATCCTGTCTGCCTTCGCCAGCGCGCGTAACGTCTGCTGCCCTGGAAATTATCTGATTAGTAGGGCAGCAGCTAGAGGTCTTCAAGGTTGCTGTACCTTGACCTATTATTTTCGATTCCCCTGTTGACACCAACGCTTCTCTCTGTTTTCCTCGCACCTGCTGTTACTCTATAACTACTATCTACGATGGTGGATTTATCCTAAAATCCACAGGAAAATCTTGGGAGCGATTCGTCCGTAATATAAGCCGTCGTTTAAAAAAAAGGACAAAGAAGAAATTGAGAAGCTGCAACAGGTATGAATATATCAATCTTATACAATATCGCTCGTTCCTAACAACCAATTGCTGTGCTAGATTGTGAATATATAGTTTTTGCGATTTTTGGTGGGGTTGATGGCACAAAAATGAAGATATTGATATTTCAATGATAGTTGGATGTGGATGAATTACATATGATTGATCATTGATGGCGTCGGGGCTTGTTTACTATTCTCCGCGTCACGTGCATAAATACCTATATCCGAGAGGGCCATGTTATGATACTACCCACTGTTTATGGGGACCAGGGAAACCACAGAGCAGCTTTTTATTTTGTAATAATGGTCTGGTCATTGATTCATCCGCCAGAGAACCCCTTTTATGCAAAGATGACGAGAAAGTCAGCACAACATGGTGGATGATTGACGTGAGATCCTCAGATACCCCTCTTCTTTCTGTAAGATTACTCTGATTTGTAAAGGACAGATACTGATGTTGAAAAGGAGAATACCCAATGGGGTGTAAGAGAGATTCGGAAACTTCCCAATTGGAAAGCCGCCATGCAGGCATGCTTGATGCAGTTAGTATATTGCATACCAAACACCTCTCATGCATTTGTCTATACAGGTTGGTATATGCGTGTCAGAGCAGCATTATCAATGCCGAATGTGCAGCATCCGGCTCTCCGAAGCCGCCATTAATTCAGGAGACGAGCTCGTTCCCGTTACTCTACAACGATGAAGCTGTTACCGAAGCAGTTTCGCAAGCGATGAAGGATCATTTTGGCAGAAATTTCAAGCCAGATATGCCTGTTTCAACCGGGAGGGAGGACTTTGCGAACTTGGCAACCCCAGTATCGGCACCATGTTGTTTTTGGAACTATGGAGGGATCAGTCCACAGCAATGGGACGATGCGGAGAGCAGGGTAAAAATCGGCGAGGAGATTCCTGGTATTAGAATACTTATTCTGACCCTGCATAAATAGCTAATTTTCCTCCAGGAAATCACAGGCCGTTATTCGCACCAGCGATTCAGCCAACCCTATCGGTTGCTATAGATACCTACGCTGTGGCAGCTCTATCGTTTTTACTTTGAACTTGAATCACGGCAAACCTCTTTGATTCAGTGGATATATAATCCGTCCATTTCCAGTTCCATCCGACAAACTTCAATGTCCGGTTGAAGCCTCATTCTGTCGAGGAGCTTTCATTACCTTCTGATTGGCTCAACCTGCTCGACATATATGGCCTTGAGTATCCGAACTCGGACACGCTGACGAACCCGGGCAACCTTGCGCTAGTACGCAATATTTAGAGATAGTATGAGGCGGGAGGTGGGGTGAGGGAGAACTGCTGCTCCAAGTATCCTTATCTATCAGCTATACATACTTCGATAGTTGTCAGTATACTTCAATGGTCTCATATATACTTTCTTTGTTGAGGTACTGCCGTTTGTGGCTAGGCCCAGCCATCGTGGAAGGTATCTGATTTGCCTATATATAGAGGCTGAATTCCTCGGTGAATTATGTATATAGAAAAAAATACTAGACATCAACTTGATTTTCGTTATGGCTTTCATTTTAGCCCTAACGTCTTTCCGCGTCTAACATTATCATGATTCATGAAGGGAAGCAATAATCTCGACATGGATATCCAAGATTGTGACTATCGGCTGACGTCTAAGTTAATATTTGGATAAATACACCGAATAAGCGATGCATGCTGAATCAATTAAATAGATAACGTTAATAAGACATTTAGCCAGGTATTATTATTTAGTCTTTGCCGGTGGAACATCATGCGTTGTGCATCTTCCTTTTTCTGCTCGAAAAAATTATTACAGTTTTCTGCGCAGAGCTTGTCACCGCCCCGAAAAGCAAGCTGACAACAGTAACACAACAATCTTATTATTAAATAAATCGTCGCTTGCTAGATTGGTAACACAAGATTGATTGAATTCACATGCAGGACTACTAAGATCTTGCCTAGACCACTATAAGCTGTTGGATCATCTTTGGGGACAGTTATACATAGACATGTTGAAAAAATAAACCTTCCAAACCTACCAGCCTTTTAGTTACATCAGCCTGACGGTCATGACGGCAAAAACATCAGCACGTAAGGGAACGAATCGAATGAGCGATCAATAACTAACAGCCTCATCTCACAACTTGAACAGCTGGGGCCGGAGATTCTTATAGCACGTTTTGGTGCGGCTGCAGCTGCTAGTAAGCTTTGGAATTTTCGAATTTTCCTCACCAGCACTCCGGCGCAGCTTGTATAAATGAACATACCTAGTATGCATCATGAACTCGGCAAACTCGACGATGTCCTCTTCAGGGTCGTCATCCTCTCCATCGCGGCGTTGGGCGGGGTGGGAGGCCACTCGGCCATCATAGTTTGTTTGGGCAATCAATATCGTAGAACTTAGAGTGATGCTGGTTCCACGGTAGCCATGACTTTGATTATCTGTATGCAGCCTCCCTGGAGTCGTCGTCCAATACTATTCGCCTACATCAACTTCCTGGTAGAATATTGGAGTTTACGACGATCCGCGCGGTATGATATGCCAAAAAAAATCAGAGAGAAAATAAAAACGTGTAAAATGTGCTTCTTTTTTTTCTCTTTTTCACTGTGTCCCTGGAAACAAAGACTGCAAATTTGAGATAGCGCCAATTGTAACGTATGGATGTGTATACATGTGCACTCCAAAATAGTACCCCTTCGATCTTATGATATGTAAGTTGTAACGCAGAGTATGTAGCGATACATACAAATCCATAGTGGGGCTCCTGTAAGACTAGGGTTTGCACGTCTGCTGAGAAGAGCACGAAGAGCTGAAATGAGAAAATAGACAGATTGTTTTCTGCCATCTTTGTGCACCTCTTATGTCGGTATCATCTTTCTGAATATCTTTCCTTCCACCCTCCCCGTTTTCTCCTGGGGGGATCTACGCTCCGGATATTGCCGTCGGTTCCGTTTTCTGTTATAGTAAACAACCGTGGGCATAGACGCTCAGGTGAGCTATATCGTTGGGGCAACTCGAACCTATTTTCACGCAAGAGTATCAGTCTTCATCGCCGGAGCCTTATTCCGTCCCTTCTTATAGACTCGCTGATCACTGGGATCAAAGCCACCATTGCCCCAAAGCGCCCATGGTTCTGTTTCTTTCGTATAGTCCTCCGGACGAAATGGGATCCCATCCGTTTTCTCCTTCTCGAGTAACTCGAAAAAACGGTCGTAGTCAATCCGAGTATGCCACCTTCCATTCACCAGAAACCGCTCGGATGCGATGAGAATGCAACAGCTATGAGCATGTTCCGCAGCGATACCATACTTTAGTCCCCGGCGTTGTAGCTCGTGGCCTAGCGCCACCACGAACGCTGCCACTTCTTCGTAGAAAGGGACATTCTGCATGGTGAGCCCGGCCCCAGCGCTCGAGCTGGTACCGCAGTAGGTCACCCCTTTCACTTCTACAAAACCAGGCAGGGCTTTTTCGACTAAGTCGGCATAACCGACGGCTTCATCTTCGACATTGAAGCCCTTGACCAGGGTAAGACGGAACACCGTTCTCTGAATCAGTCTCTTCTCCCTCATGATATCAAGGCACCGTTGGAACCGTTCCCAAAAGTCGCGATGGAGGGGCCGATCAATCCTTCGTAGGCTTTCTCGGTTGCTAGCATCGATCGACACGTAAAGCTGTGTGACTCGATCGAGTGCAGCCAGTTGCTCAGGGTGCTGCGCATTGCAAACTAGAAAACTAGAGATACCTTCCCCGTGCAGGAGCGAGACAAATTCGTTGATACGGGGATAGAAGATCGGTTCTCCGACGAGACTGAGGGCGCAGTGCCGGATGCGCATGGCCTCTGCAAATCGTTCAGCACGGACACCTGGGACGCCACGCAGCATCTTAATTTTCTTGTAGTGGCCTTCCTTCGCGCCCTGGAATATCATTTCAGGGGGATCAACTTTCCATCGCCAAGTTGTCCCCACGGGGTTGGTTCCATGCCGCCAGCAAAAGACACACTTGTTACTGCATGAGAGCGATGGAGTAGTCTCCATGCAGAGGTGCGACCGAATGCCATAGAATGAATACTTATAGCAAGAACCACGACCTCGGAGTGCAGATTTTGTCCAGCGGCAGATCTTCACCCCTGAGTGAGAGCCAACAATGGTGTAGCCTTGTTTCGTGAGCGCAGAGTAGGTAGGAGAAGTTTTTGGGACCATCTCCTTCAAATCCGACGGC
The DNA here is from genome assembly GCA_002240705.1 of Elaphomyces granulatus. Taxonomy (NCBI): domain Eukaryota; kingdom Fungi; phylum Ascomycota; class Eurotiomycetes; order Eurotiales; family Elaphomycetaceae; genus Elaphomyces; species Elaphomyces granulatus. The sequence goes on from NPHW01003282.1 coordinate 15,380, forward strand.
ATGGATTGGACCGGAGATTTGCCTGGGGTCGTGAAATCTACCGGTAGAGGGGCCAACCCTTTCCGGCCCGATAATGACTCATTGTCGAGTGTGGCCTGGATGTCTTCGAGATCGATCACGGTCTGGGAATCCTTCTTTCCTCGGCTCCGAATATTGGTCTTTGAATCCGCCGAGTCGCCATCGTCATCGGCTTCATCATCAGTCTCCAGCGGATCGCCGCTCCCGACGACTCCCTCCCCAAGTCCCCCTGTGACGGCAATCTCATCCAGAATATCCAGAAGCCCACCAGACCACTCCTTGAGGGCCGCTTGGGCATCACTCTTCACGTCGCCAACACCTAGCGGATAAGCTCTTTTTCGGCCCGTCAACTTTGCCATCCATCGGTCCAACTCCCTCGCCTGGGAACAGAATCCCTCCTCCTCAGTCGGCCATCCCTCCCGGTCGCCAAAACCGAACACTGAATATCCTGCCAGGGAGGACAACGGCGCTGTATCGATGCGAAAATCATGATGGGTTTCGTTGAGGTGATGCAGGAAAGTATTGATGATGGTGTCGATATTGTAGGTTGGAATCAAGAAGCAATACACATGTCGTGTGTTCGGCGGAGGCGGTGGTGTCGCGATGAAGTATTCGTCGAAGTCGATATACGACAAGTCATGAATCTCGGGGGGGAGAATGCCGCCTCGTTCGCTCCCCTTGGACTGCTCCTGGGCCGCGGAGCGCAACTCCTCCCCCAGTCCCCGGGCAAACTTCTCCGTTGAGCCGGTCAGAGATGTGAAGAAGATCAACGGTTTTATCCACGATGTCGACGCTGCATCTCTCCGCTGCCCTTCATGATCGGTTCTCTTCTGCCACTGCTGCTTGCCCACCACCCGCTTGGGACCCGGAGTTGATTTGTTGGTGATTCTCACCCCAAGAGGTGACCCCGAATCAGCCTTTTCAGAGGATACACCAATACCGCGTTTACCCTCTGGGTCCTCTTGCGGCCATGCTTTGAAACCAGACAATGAGGGCTCAGATGACGATGGAACCCTCAACCTCCAGTGAAACCGATGGTACACGTGTAGAACGATCAGAAGGGCTGTACCCGCGACGAGAATCGGGATGCGAAATGAATGCCAGAACGCCAACAGTCCTTGGTGATAAGGGTTAGTTCTGGCGACGATGAAAGGTATATGCCGCTTACCTTGGGCCTCGACGGCCGTAGAATCTGCTGACATGTTCAGGAGGTGTTGTTAACCAGACATCTGGCGATCACGACACTGAAGGCCCCTTGCGTTGGTATAACTGTGTGGGTGTGTTTCTATTTAACGTCCGTTGGTATAACTGATAGATGGTGTATTCGTTGGGTGCCGAGGTCTATGATGGCACCTCTACAAAGGGATTGCTTACCTAAGGGCACTAGCGTGGGCACCCGAGTTGTCTCAGTCAGCTCAGACCCACTTTTCGGGTAGGGGAGAGCAGAAGTCCCAATTCCGGGAGCAAACGCATTTTTTCCCCCGCGATTTCTTAGGGAAGACCCTATATTTTCCCCAATATCTC
>NPHW01003284.1:0-15626 GCA_002240705.1 Elaphomyces granulatus
CATTATAAGGATCACCAATTGCACCACCCCTTGATTGTAATTAACTACTGGAAGATGCCATTAATTGCTTGATCGGTAGGAGCCCCTACCAATCAATTAATTGATTGGTCAGAACCCTTGATTGATTGAAGTATCAATCAATTAAGTCGATTATTTGGCACACTGCTCAACACAGAACCAGTCAAGCCCTTGCGGCGTGTGGCCATTGAATACTCGAACACGATAACGGGAGAACAGTGCGAAGAGAGAATCGGTCTAGGCCTCTACGCTGACTGAAGCGAGACGGCTGGTAGAAGCAGAAAAATCGGAGACGGACGGACTTGGTCACAACGTTCTACGACGTTTAGATAGCTCAATAGTGGCGCAACTCCAGGATCAACAGATGAATATAGTATCCCTGAAGATCACCCTGACACCCGTACTGCATTCTTTGTACGACGGAACAATTCAACTCATGGAGTCAATGCAAGCCTGTTACCACCGATATCTGGAGATGGCATCCGCGACTTAGACATCCAGGTTCACGAGCCTTATGTACTAGTAGAAGCAAATCCGGCGCGAACCTGAGGAGTTGCATGAAGGATCCAAATGAAACAGATCGACTGAATCGGGGGCTGCGCCTGGAGGAACTTCGGGATACTATCCAGGACTCGAGAAAACAAGAGAATAATGAGCATGAATTGGTAGGGCATCGACATCATCATCAATATATCTTTGTATATACATAGATCAGAATAGACAGAACACAGAACACAGAACACACATCTCTTCATAACATGATTCATAGTTTTTCGTTCTATAATCGTTCGTTCCAGGGCACTGTGTGCTTCAGCACGCCTTCCAGTTGATTACGTCCATTCAATGTCGAGACGGAGATACTTGAGGCATACGAATAGTATAATTTAACCGTGTAAACTCTTCCTATTTGGAATAAGAAAACGGTAGAGAATTACAGCAAATGGATTAATTCTGCAAAATGAATTGTCCATTTCTCAAATATTATATTATTAATCAATATATCACTCGATTTGTAAACTCTTCACGTACATACAGTCAACTTCACGCTTCACTGATAGTATTTCCTACCCCGAATCATCATCTGTGTCACCGCCCATCGGCGTTACCAAGTACCCACTGCCTAGGGAATAATTAATTTCGTAACGCTGTATTCGACCATCTTCGATGAGCTCAACCTGCTTATCTTGTGGAACACCAAACCGAAAACCTCGTTGGAGATGGTGATCGTAGGCCATTAGACTCTGATTACCCTTTTTTACAGGTGAGGTGTGGGGTGAGGCATGTATAGCGTCCAAAAGAATCTTGTCGATCCACTGAACGACCTTGACCTGTTCGCTGCGCCAAACGTAAGGTCTTGATACGAAAAGCTTCCGGGATGAGCTTAAATGGGCAAAAACGAAGGTTATGGAATCCGATAAAACGCCGAATACTGAGGAGTTAAGCCGTCCTGCTTCCTTCCGACCGTCTTGGACAGCAGCAAGGTAAATTATTAATTGAGGCAGGCCGGATCCCATGGTATCAGGCTTTTTGGCTTCCCTAGATGAAAACGTTTAGTTGATATGAATTATCATAAATTATCGTAAAGCAGAAACATACAAAACAATCAATGTCGTGTCCATGTCAGCTCTGTTCGTGCCGTGCGATAAGCGCCAGTCCGCTCTCCCACGGATGATCTTTCCTGTCTTGCTTTGGGTGGAAAGAGCCATCGCCGGATACCAGTTCATTTTCCGATCAGAGTTGTTGTCGTCAACGTTGTTCAAACGGTCACAAAACAACATATTTATTACCGTTCTGGAAACGGATTCAGATTCAGAACGACGGAAATATGGCGATTCCATAAAGGCATTGATGCCCTCCTCTAAAGTATGCAAACATGTTATTCGGGGTCAAAAAGTAATTGCCAAGGAAATCCTACCGGCCCATCTGGAAAGCTTTCCATCACTAACCGCAGCGTCTTCCTTGAGAAACCATTCGTAGTGCCTAGATCTCTGATCGTAATCAACGCCGACGGCATCTGTTGCCTTGACAACAGAATCGAACGACGTAGCAGAGATTGAAGAAGGGCTTGTCGATTCACAGGCTTTGACAATTAGATCGAACACCCATTTGAACATTCTTATCTTTTCAAATCCAGGTCTATCCCAGATCGTTTCAAGTAATGGAAGAGTGTCAATCTCCTCCTGCTTGAGCGTAGCAGGGTGTATTTGAACAATAGATCGGCCATCCCTAAGACGCTTCTTTCCGGCCATTTTAGCCCTTGGAATTTTCGCACAGGAGGAAGCTTGAAGTAGACGGTGGGTATTCCTAAAAAAAACCAATTTTTGCCTGCAACGAGGGGAATTAGGAGCTGGAGTTTGGGGTGGAATCAAAAAAAAGTCCTCCTCCCGTCAACTGCAAGCTCAGAAGTTCAAATGATCCAGGCTGAGATAGCCGGTACTTGGTGAACTCCCCAAATCCAAGTATCATGGATAATACTCATACATTAGTGAGTCACGACATACTCTGACAAGGAACATCGGCCGCGCAAGCGCGGCGCTTATCTCTAGATTCTATGTATCATAGTCATCAGGTAATAGATATATGTAACTCTTGGTAGAAGCAGGTTTTGAAGATCTTAAGACTTTTTTTATTATAAAGAATATGATAAAGTCATTACTTGGAGGCAAAGTTTTGATAGGGTTGCGGACGCGGGAGGAGTTAGAGAACGCTAAGTACTAATGCAAATTAAGACTGTGGTCTAAGGAAAAATCAATAATTCAATTTAGATTGCTAGGAACATTATAGCATGAAATCCAAAAGCGAAACGAATGACTCTCATCCCCTGAATCAATTTATAACGAACGAATTCAAAAAGAAAAGTTTTGATTATTGGTCAAACAGAAGGTTGAAATTTCAGTGAGATGAGTAGGGGAAAGAAAGCCTCAAAGGACTTCGCTTAGACATATCTCAGTTAACCCCTGCGATAATTTGCGCCTCGGAAATGGAAAGAAAAGAGATGAGTCGTGAAAGAACCCCAAAAGGGGCCTGTATGCCACTCAGATATCTATTTCATTCAATTTCTATGCTTATTGGTTCTGATCGGCCAAAACTATGATACAGTACAGTATTATTTGAGGTGATCTATGCTGAAGGCATCGACAGGGCAGGGGATATGCCACGCAGACATCTGTATCTCCAGCATTCCTTGAATTAGTACTTCCGACCGGAAAAGAAGAGATACGCAGTGGAGGGGACGCGCGTCACTCAAATATCTATATCTTAACTTCTGCGATCAATTGTTCGGATTGGTGGAGTAGAAGGGAGAAAGAGAAGCATGCAGCAGAAAAGAATGTTGCAACTTGAAGGGGGTCGCACGTTTCTCAGATTCGTCAGTCAACTCCTGTGATCAATTATTCTGATCGGAGTAACAGAAGGAGTGGGGAGGAGATGAGCAGTGAGAAAGAAGGCCTGATTGGTCTGGATCGTCCTTGATGCCAACACATCCTCAACAGGAATTCTGGACAGCTTGCATACCAAAAACCGGCGGGCGCGTAACAAATCTATTCCAGGAATGCTGTCATTGTTAAAAATAACTATTTTGTTTAAGTCACATTTCCTATCATGTCTCTATACATATCACCTGCCGGAGCACAGGAATAAGGGATGTGTTGGCATAAAGGACGATCCAGGAATGATTGGATAGTAAAGACTTACGTCTGGTCTCATAGCCGTCTCGCAGAACATGGCTACCTTTAAGTCACCAGAGTTACCAATCCAATGAAAGGCGGTCAGAACCAGAGTATGCCTCTGCCTGCTCTTGAAGTTGTCGTATGTAGCATCAACGGCGGAGTCAACAATGCCACCGGACTACCTATTTGCCGAGCTCAATCTATCTCCTGATTACTTTCTGCACAATTTGCCTCTCGGGGTGTGATGGCACGCACTGTTCCGTCTTGACTCTTCCGTGGCATGTCAGTCGTCAGGCGATGGACATTGGACATGGCCAATGGAGAAAATGCCGCATGGCGAGCATAGAACGCCGGTCTGGACTAGGCAATTGCTGACGCATACTATACGTTTCAAAAATCGAGTGCTGCATGGCATGTTGGAGTGCATGAGAATCAGGAGGGCCGCAAGAGGACGATTGGCGTGGGCATGTCAATGCGCTTCAGCGTAGAGAGCGAATGACACGTCACCTACTCTAGAACGGGACCCATCGAGCGAGATTCGAAGGCGGCAGGTTAGCTAAAAAATTGGAAGACTATGAAAATTAGGAGGCCTAAGAGGGATAGCGAATTGTAGGACATGAAACATGTGGCTTGTTAGGGTCTCCAGAAAAAGAAACCGGCGGCGTGGTGTTAGCAGCCAGGCAGCAGTCCAGTCATTCAGGGAGGCGGGACATGGGGGAAAGGTGTAAGAAGGGAAAGGACGATAGACAAAACAGCGAGATGATGGCCTTTTATAGAGGAAAAGCGGCGATAACGCTGACGGTCAGGCAACACGCTTTCCCTCGAACGGGCGGCGCCAAACCGCAACGGGGCGCGCTAGACCCGACCACGACAAACGGCGGCCGATAAGTTTGTCGCCCACGTTACTTAGATTATGGGGGTAAGGAAGTACTTGGGTGTGCAGTCTGTCAGATTCACCTCCTGTATTGGTTGCATTTAATAATTAATTAGCTAATGCATCAGCGTTTTTGATTTATTCCCACTTTACGTAGGTATCTATCTCATGTGCTTGTTTTTACATTTTCTTAAAGCGTTTTTCATTGAATATATATGTATTCCCCCTAAATACCCCCTTGAGACACTGATTAATACTCGATGCCAGAACAGACCTTCACTAGTCACTGTGGAAACCTGTGGCTTTCTCGCAACTATTTTTTTAAAAAATAAAAAAGAAGATGGATATTGTCAGCCAATTAAGCCAATAGGGTAATATGGGAGGAATGACTCACGGATCAGGAGCAAACTGGATGTTGCAATGTTCCCAATCGTCATCGCGAACAATTGCTGCTTTGAAACGAACGGCATCGTCGATGGAGCAGAAGCGGAAGTGGACCACGCGGGACTAAAAGAAAAGATTTAGCTTCACTGTCGAGGTTTTGTTGTTTTGATTTTTACTTGCTCTTTCTTTCTTGGTATGGGCTGGGTTAGGTTGGGGCCGTTACCTCTTGGGGAACGTAGGTGTCAATAATCTTTTCAACCTTACGGTGGCTGGCTGAAGCAAGGTCGAAGAGTTGCTCCGTACTGAGGTTCAGCTCTAGTCCAACTGCACGGACAACGCGGCTTGCTCCAGCAGAGAGATAATTGGAAAGCTGCGAGCTCATCACGTCCACCTCCCTTCCGAGGTCAACAAAAACGACATTTCGGCCGTCCCTGCCAAGGGGGATTCCATTTGGGTACTTGTCATAATAGGCCTTGCACGCAGTGGCATCACAGAAGAGGACGTGAGCATCTCCAGAAGGCGAAATGGAGACATTCTCTATCATGCTACCATGAATGAGGGAGAGGGCCTTCGTAGGGGTATTGTAATTAGGTGGAAGGGCTCGAAGGATGATGCGCCGTACTTTGGCCGCTGCGAATAGATTAACATTATCAATAACAAAATTTCCCTTAAAGCTCGGACATACACACATAAAGGGGGTGAGAGAATGAAGGAAAGAGAAGGAGAAAGCTCTATATCCTCGTACCTGGTTTGTCACGAGTAATCGGAGTGCCCCATGTTTTGAAAGTGATGAGGTTCATACGATCCTCGTCCCGACTCGTCTCGCCGTTTGTTGACAATAGACCCTTGTTTGTGGGACAAGAGGTCTCGCCTTGAAGTATATTGTGGTCAGTACCAACCTTGCGTCCAGCAAAATTAGAGACACTGCCAATAGAAGCTGCTGACGGGGCTGCAAGTTTTTCTAGTGCAGCACGAGGAAGGCTTGAGGCGGCCGCTGCCTCATCAGCCCACTTGGATGCCAGAAGACCTGGCTGGGAATCGTAGTTATTTCCCGGCTTGTTGGTTCCAGGGCCTGAGAGCTTCTCGGATGTGAGACCAACTGGTACAATATCTATGATGAACATCTCCATCAATTCTCTCTTTCGAGATAAGAAAGGATTGGGACAAGACGTCAATATACTTACTCGAATTTTCATTGTTCATGGACTTGCGGATATTCTGTTCTGCATGCGTACCAGAATCAGATCCAGCAGGCACATTGGCTGAAGTACGAGTCGTTCCGAGATTCCGGCGACGAACTGCGTCCATGAAGCCAGCCGTATCATCCAACTTGGAGTATCCAGCCATTGCTCCCGCCTGTTTCCTGCCTTTACCAGATATGGATGTAGATGGCGAAAATGAGTTGCGGTGAGCAAGTGACTTGTTGCTGGTGTTGATGTTTTTACTACTGTTGCTCTGTTTGGAGTTAGAAGCATGAAAACGCTGACGTTGGCGACGGATGTTGGCAGGGGCATGAATGCTATCTTCAAGACTATAGGAGGACTTCTCAGCCAAGTCCTGCAGTGTGTTTTGGATAAGCTCAACAGTGAAATCCACAGCACGTGGTGCCAATATGGAGGATGCCATGATGTGTCCAGTGCTTGGTTGCAAAATTCAACAAGATTATAACAGGACGAAATGTGGAAAGTGTTGGGAGGAGGAGGAAAACCCCGAGAAATCCTTGGAGGTTGGTAGAAGGAAATGTGTGGAATGTTAATAATGGTTTGGTGAGATGGATGTGAATGGATGCCAGTAGGTTAACACACTACCTTCTAGTATTGCAGTTGTGAATGTGTTAAACATAATTTTGAGGTCATAGATTGGACAAAAACTGGATGGAATCAGGTGGAAAAAAAAAATTTTATTTTTTCCACAAACAGCTAACTAGAAGAGAAAACAAAAAGAAAGGAAGGTATGGACCAGTTTAGAATGTGATAGATCAATACCTAGGTATTCTTGAGATCTCTTGTCATACTTTGTGCTCACACTCAGCAGCAGTAACCACAAAATGCAGATACCTCCATGTCAATTATTCCAGCTTGCTGGTTTAAATTTTGGAAAGAGAATGTGAAATGAATACCCGTAGGCTCTCCCAAAGATGTTTGAGAGCTGACATGTAGGCCCCTATGTCGAACTGAAATAGTTCAAAGGATAGAGATATCATCAGCACCCAAAGACCTCTAGTTACCTCCCTAGTCTAAGAGTTATCTATCCAAGTTCATTGAGTTCATTGTGCATGACATTGATCATTATTTTTGTTGATTGTTGATTCCCTTGTTTTATGGAACCTTCCATTTTTGTGGAACAGCCCGTTTCACCTTCACCCACAATATCCTTTACTCGTTTACCCTTTAGCTTACATAGGATTTGTCTATGTACAATAATCCCCCATGTATGTTTCCCCTACCCCAGTTTGTTCAACACCTTATTATTCTTTTTTTTTTTCATTATTATAGTTCTTTTTCAGTCTACAGTAAGCTTTGATCCAACTGTTTGACATGGCCATTTCCTTTCTCATTTTTGTTAATAGTTTAAATATTATGAGTAAGAAAGTAGCTGATAATGAGCGAATAATACGGATCAAGACTCAAAATTAGAGATTTCAATTCAGCTGTTCTCTTATTGCAATTTTTGTATTCCTTATTGTTTTAAGGGTCATTCTGATATATCAAGATTATTATCTCGTTAAAGCTCAATTGGCTCATCAGTTCGTTCCAAATAGTACGTGGAACCCATTCTATATGAATATTATTAACAAGCTTTTGTAGATCTACTTTGGAGTCAGATTGACTGCGTGCAAAGTTAGATCAATATTCTAGATCTACTTTCTGAGTAGCAACTTGAGTTGCTTCACATCCTTGTCCTGGTGCCCAAGTCCATGATTCATATTCATATTCCTTGAGTTCTTTATCAGATAGATAGATTCCTGATCCTACCTTGTCTTCAGAGATAAGCTATTATTGGCAAACTTGGTCCAACTCGAGATCATATATATATATAGATGGCTGAGGCCAAATCGGCGTAACAACATAATAATAATAATATATATATATCTCTCTTTTATAAACTGCCTAGGTACCTACCGTAGATAGGAAGAGTATAGCTGGGGGCTTTTGACCTATTTCGCTGGAATCAGATATAATGTATTTCAGGGCCAGTCTCTGAATCGAAAGATGTTCAATAGCTGATTCATAGAGACGGTCGAATGCACCCTTATTCATTCTCTTCGATTTGGATCAATTGACCTCTTTGATCTGAAGCAGATTTTTTTTTTTTAAACTAACATTCTAAATTCCAAAATAGATTCCTATAACTAAAATAAAATATAAGTGCTCAGAAATATGTATCATATATTCAAATAGTCGCAACCCTATTTCTCACCACTCCCAAGCGGTAATATATTTGATTTAAATAAATAGATGGCTCAGTTTGAGGTTATTCATAAATATTTCAAAATAATAGTACTATAGTAGTAATGAATACTATAGATCATAGACAGATATGTGCACAATAGTTGGCATTAATTAATAAATCAAATGAGAATCAGAAGTGAATCCGTTTGATAGTGAAAGATTAATAAAACTTAATAATGTACATAGCCTGTCACTATAGTTATACACTGTCTCCCATTGCCTCCTTTTTAACCTATAATTTCCGTTTCGCAGGTAAGTAACTAACATGAGGATATCCATTAATCTCATTATTGCAATGTGGCAATGATTTCAAGCCCCAAAGCTCAAGATAGACTCGAGCAAGAGGATAAACAAAAGAAAACATATGTACATCTCGGTATGCTACATATCACCATCAAAAAGTCCAACTTAAATATATGTACGGTTCAAGTGTAACAGGAAGAAAAATATAAAAAGTAATGAACAAAGAAGAGAAATGGGTAAATATGTCATGTCATCGTCCAAACCTTGATCGTTGAATTAACATTACTCCGGTGGAGGGATCGATTCCCAGCCATCCTGCCCCAACTGTCGGTCCTCAATGATAACTTGAAGATCTCTACCCCCACAAAACCCGCCTTTGGTAGCGGTCCGTTTGAGCATCTGAAAGGTGCCCCCGGAACTGCTCATTGCGTCCGGCACCCATACTTCTTCTACCACTTCATCTCCTGAAAGATGGGCTCGACGGGGACTCTGGAAAGGCAGGCCAGCCACCCTGGTGGCCAGGTCATGAGCTACCGTATATAGTCTCTCGAAACGGCGGGTTGTCCACAACCATGAGTGCGTTGTAGAATCATACGCAACGCGCACAAAGGGATTCAAGTATATGCCACCGTCTGTGACTTCATCCATACTGGTTGGTTCAACCTGGATATCTGCATGGATGAGACAGCATTCAGAGGCTTCCCAAAACATCTCCTCTTCCGCGCGGAATCGTATGGGACCACGGGGATCGTTATTGGCCGGCGGTAGATCAAGTGTAGGAACGAATTGCTTCTCACGCCTTGCCCTTCGCAATGACGACCTGGAATCCTGAAAGAACTTCGCATCGAACGCCACCATCCCGCCCCAGCAACTGCGAACGCGAACGGCATCCCTCTCTTCCAGCACATCTTGCCGGCTTCGGCCACTCCCGGCAGATGTGAACCACGGGAAGAATGGCAGTCCCATCCCATAACCGTGAAGGTCGCGCGTGGCGAAGGTATCATAGAATTTAAAGGCGTTGATAAAGTCCACGGCGCAGGCTGCACGGTACTGAGCGACTCCTTCTTGATCAATATTGGTTGAAAACAAAAGCTGCAGTGCGTCTATTGGATTGAACATCACGTCATTGAGATATAATAGTCTATCGTATTGTGGCTGAAAGGGCTCCTCGAGCGGTTCTAGGACGAGGTTTCGCATCTCTGCCAAGTACGCAATGCGTCTGGCCCGTTGTGATCCATCGGGTAAAGTATCCTTCGGAATTCGGGTGAAATTGAAGCGTTCCTCATACACGATGGACTTGTTGCATACGAGACGTTCGTTCAACACCTGCAGAGCGCGATGCCCTTCCTCACCACTACCATTCTCATAGATGCTCAGGAATACGTTCTCCTCTCCAAGCAGATGAATCAGATCCCGGACCGCAGTCCCCCATTGCCCGCCCACCAGTGTCCCACCCGGGTCGTAAAGTATAGCCGCAATGAAGACCTTCTCGCTTCGTGGGTTGCCCCTCCCCGGCGAGTTTAACTGCAGCACCGCCTGTCGGAGTGACCGGTAATGGGGTGGGAGATAGGTGTAGGACGGCCAGAAGAGAAACGTCAGGCTGATGAAGGCAATTAAAAGGGCTAGCCCTGCGTATAGAAAGAAACATGCTCGCCGGGCTATAAGGCGATGGTAGCAGCGGTGTCTGCGGGTTCGCGGGCATCTGGCAGGACTTGTGATGCGATGGTATCCAACAAATGAGGTCGATATCAAACGGGTCAACAGCGATTGACCTTGGTAGAAGGATTTTGCCCTTGGAGTCCGTGACACGAAGTCGGCCTCGTCAACGTTGAAGGTATCTTGCGAGTCGAAGGAAGAACGGGTCACAAGGTCGTACTCGTCGGGATGAAGGAGTCGAATGGCCATGGCTAGGCAACGATGCGATGCTGATGGTGCTTCGTTGACTGGGGCATGGAGACATGGGAAAAGAGCCTCCAGACGATAAGCATGTGTTTTTCATAGAATTGAATAAATAGGTAACCTAATTATTAAAAGCTGGGCAGCCCCATTGATTCATTGAGATTGATGATCCGGGCGGTAAGCTTATGACACGTCCGTTACGGGGACATTCCTCAATACTGCATACAGTGCGAAGGACAAGTATCCTTCCTAGGTACCTAGGTAGTTTTATAAGTAGCCAAGGAAACATGATTGCCACTAAGGGAAGTATACTAAACTATGATAAACGTATTCCACCCCCAAACGAGACACATCCCATACAAATTTAAACTTTTGATCTCATTTTGTATGGGATGTCTCGCTTGGGGGGCTGTCTCGTTTGGGGGTGGAATATGTTAGCCCCAAAAATTTTTATGTCAGTGCACGTGACCTGAGTCTAAGCTTAAAAACTTTTGGCACAAACAGTAGAGAATAATCTTAGGTAGTACTCGTAGTATGTATCCCGCACCTTGTTATTTTAATCCACCAGTGACCACACAATTGTCTACAGGTGGGCCACTGCTCCACTTGTCCTCAACCTTTTTCAATTGCATGTTGGCATGATGTATGATAGCTAATGGCTCAGCCACCTTTTGGGAAACGGCCGCGCGTAAAATACGGGCGCCAAGCCCGTGGGTTCCTGAGGAACCTGGCACTCGATACATATAATTCTTTAATCCATACCTAAGTATATATCTATCATATGTTAATTACACTGACAGTTTCTTTGATTGGTAGGTGACGATGCGATCCAGCGTCCAGTTAGTCTTGATTATTCTCCCCTCCCCTGGAATTTATGACTTATCATATGTAGTCTATGTATGATATTAATGATATCCCACCTTTAGCGGAACTACGGTGCTCGCCGCCGCCGTCAGCTTTCCCATGACGTCTTGGCTGATTCCGGGCTAGTTCAGCTTGGGTGAATCATGAAAGAACTTCCACTATAGGTACCTAGTATAACTCATTACCCTTCGTCAATCTACATATGTAGTCTCAACTCTCGGTACGTACCTTTTGGCGGCCCTGGCACCAGTTAACTCCGGCTAGTCCCGACTCAGTCGCCAATGCAAGTGAGGCGCGCACCGAAGCCTTGGTGTAACTAAAATAAGTCTGGTAGTTACTCAAGCCTCGGCACAGTCGATCACCTTCTCCACTTCAGTGGAGCCAGCCGTCACTCTCAGCGACTCGATTCGCGGGTGCGACTAGATTGATAAGATGGGATTGTTGATAAGATCTTGTTGTCACGTGTCACTTTCCTTAGGTCAACCTCAACTATAGGACTAGAGGCAGCAGAATTTTTGTCACGTGATTAGCCGTCCTCTCCTGACCTATGAACGTCATATATCATATGAGCCAAAGAAATATGTTTTTCTTGCCACGTGTTCTCCAAATATTCACTTGATTTACACAAGGGCTTGTACATAATCAATTTTTCACCGATACCGGAGGTGCCATTCGCCGTCATTTTTGTTTGCTATATATATGCACACGGAAAAAAGCGATACAACAGCTTCATACTACCTCTTGCTGCCTGTGTTACTCACTCCTATCAGACCTACCTTTCTTGGCTGTCCATTAATTGTTCATTGTTACACACAACCGAACAGGAGCGAGCCGTGGCTGTAACTTGTTTTTTGGCCATTGCATCAGTCGTGCAGTTATAAAATAGACAGAGGATCCTCATGTGTATAGTATATAACGAACAATAAATTTGGATGCTGGCATCCCTTACCATCCGAAACCGGATTGATATCTGCACAGCCACGACCTACTTAAGTGAATGCCTTTTGCATTTTAATCCCCATAGACGAGTTTGGAAGGTTTCTAGGTTGTTCTTGCTTTTGCTGTCGACCTACCACTGGCCTAGCCTTTCCCTTCATAGCGCCTGCTTGGTGTTTGGAGGTTCTATCTGATCTTTCTTCCTGTCTGTTTTGGGGGAGGGGTTCATCCTCGCATTTGTTTGAAGGCCCTCGTTATTGCATTAGCCTTACATGTTATATATGTAAGAACTGTGTCACTATTGGTGAGCTTGTGGAGAATAATGAGTGCACAGGATGGTGCATTGAACAGATCCTATGGTACATGTGAACAGGAAGAGCAGATGGATGAGCGCGAAGATGATCGGCTCTTGCCTGGTGATCATCAAGATAATCCAAACAGTATTGTGATTGCCAGTGGAGAGGATAATAATGCGCCTGGACAGGACGTGCAGGAAGGAGTAGTCAAGATTGAAGCAATGAGTCAAGCTTGGACACAGCGCTCTTTGATCATAGCGTACTTAGGGTTTGTCAACTCCCCGCCTCTGCCTTTCCGTGCTTTCTACTAACAAGCCCATTATAGAATATTCTTGATGGCATTTTCTACGTCTCTAGAAGGTCAAACGGTTTCATCTCTCGTACCCTACGCTACTAGCTCGTTTAGTAAGCATTCGCTGATCTCGACTGTCCTTGTAGTACAAAATGTCGTGAATGGTAAAGTTCGATTCTTTTAAAAGAAATGGTGTTTCTGTTCTGACTGTCGGCAGCGGTAATTAAACCTCCTATGGCCAAAGTAGCAGATGTCTTTGGGAGATTCGAAGCATTCTGCCTAAGCATTATGATTTACGTGCTCGGGTACATCCAAATGGCGGCTTCTACAAATGTTCAGACGTACGCCTCTGCTCAAATCTTCTACTCCGCTGGTTCCACGGCTTTACAAATCCTTCAACAGGTTTTCATTGCAGATAGCAGTGATTTACTGAATCGAGCATTATTCACACTCTTACCGCAGCTTCCGTTTCTAGTAACTGTCTGGATTGGACCCATGATTGCATCAGCAATTCTCAGGCAGACATCCTGGCGATGGGGATATGGCATGTGGGCTATTATCCTACCGTCAGCTTTCCTTCCGCTCGGCTTGTCCTTACTTTCTAATCAGAGAAAAGCGAGGAAACTAAACTTAATCCGCACGAAACCGAAACGGCGAGGTGGTCTAAAGAACTTAATACGGGATATTTGGTTTGATTTAGACGTGTTTGGCTTGTTGCTGCTCTCTGCCGCTCTTGCATTGATTTTGATACCCCTAACTGTTGCCGCCAATGCAGAAAGTGGATGGAAAAGTCCTCCCATTGTTGCTATGATTTCTATCGGTTGCATTTGCCTCTTCTTGTTCCCTGCCTGGGAATCATCTACACTATTTGCTCCGAAGCCCTTGTTGTCATTACATCTTCTTACCGAAAGAACTGCTGTCGCAGGCTGCACGCTTGGCTTCTTCTATTTTAGTACGTACCCCCCAATCGATTTCTGTCCAACCTTTGCTAACGGTAGCTAGTGGCATTTTACTTTTCTGTCCAACCCTACTTGTATTCGTATCTTCAGGTTGTCCAGAATTACGATGTTGCCTCGGCAGGCCACATAACGCAGACATTTGCATTCACATCAACAATCGCTGCATTTGTTGTGTCTATTCTAATCAAATATACTCGGCGGTATCGGTTGTTCGTCATCTCAGGAAGCGCCATCTATATCTCTGGCTTGCTTGCAATGACATTCTACCGCCGATATGACAGCCCCGTGGCACAGATCGTGGGAACTCAAATTCTTATCGGGATAGGCGGAGGTTTTCTTACTGTGCCTGTCCAGCTTGGCGTTCAAGCATCTGCCCACCATCACGAAGTGGCATCAGCAACGGCGATGTTCCTGACGGCTTTGGAAATGGGCGGCGCAGTCGGCGCCGCAATCTCCGGAGCTATTTGGACGCATTATATCCCGCAGAAACTCCATATGTATCTGCCCCCGGAGAGCCAGGCGGATGCCGCAGAGATATTCGGCAGACTGACGAAAGCACTTTCGTACCCCATGGGATCCGCTACAAGAATTGCTATCAGTCAAGCCTATCAAGAAACAATGGACCACCTAATTCGTTTAGCGGTCATTGCTGCTCTTCCGTTGATACCACTGAGCCTAATAATGAAGAACTATAAACTAGATAAGGTGGGAGGCGATCATTCGCACATGCTTTTGCCAAATGATTCGCTAACGGCAACAGATAGATCAGGGAATGAAGGGGCAGCTCAGGGAGCAGAAGGGAGGTCACGTTGTGACTGACTGACTGCCCAAGTGGCCAAGGAGACTACGTGAGAGTGTAGATCATCCGGCCTCTACCTTAGCGAGCAAAGGGAATTGGAGCGCATACAGCACAAGCCACAGCTGTACAGCGACGTCATTAAAAGCGATCAACCAATGGATTTAATCTTTTGGGACGGCGAGTTTTTTGTCGAAGGGGCAGCAACTTCAGCTTATAATGGTGGAAAACCCTATCTCACGGCCTTTTTTTTTTCTCCTGCATGGCCAGGACGGCTGTGGCTGCATATCACTTATCGGGATCTTGGTTGCAGGGCACGCAAAGTGCCCAAGCTACTCTCATGTTTTCGATACACTTGCCAGGTACTGGTTGACTACGTCTTGGCCCGAAGCCAGCGATATAATTTCTTTCCATTAAGAAGCCAGCGGTCATGTATTATATAGGAAATGGCTGTATTTGGGATAGATTTCTCTGTTCATCCCAACTAGAATAGATTTGTTGTTTTTCTTTGTCTTTTTTTTTTTGAGGGGGATATTATTAAAGAAGATCATCAATCTGCTTAATGAAAATTAATGAAAATGCAATTTGGAGCTATGAGGATACGTTCTGCGAGGGATAGGGCCCCTAAAACAACCAACCATTCCTCGAGCGCCCATCTCAATGATCTCATTAATTAATGATTAAGTAGTGTAACATAAAAGAAACCCGCTCATTCTAATGTGCAGATTCTCAAAAAATAACCTGGTACCCTTCTAGGTAAACTCCTCCATTGAAAAATGGAGTATTCCCCATTTACAAACCTGTTAAGGGAACCTTAGCCCCCTACGGTAGTCAACACAGCATGTTAACATTCTTCCTTATCTCGATTGGCAGAGTGACATAATCAAACTGGTTACTACTTTTAGGGTTAACTTCCTTACTTCAGTTCCTCAGGCCTTCAACGGG